>JAJJWW010005272.1:0-220519 GCA_023531295.1 Papaver armeniacum
ATTTCCTTTTATTGGATTATTTATAAGTTTAGCACTTTTATCTTTATTTGGATTATCAAATAAGTTTAGATCTAGAAAATATTATCATAGTATCACAAGGGGTGTGTTGTGGGATTTCCTGCAACTACAATGGGTACTCTTGATGTAATAAGAGACCTTAAAAGCTATTTGAAATCCGAATTTGAGATGAAAAATATGGGGAAAGCTCGACCTAATACTGAGCTTGTGGTATATTATTCCACCAGTTTGCATATGTCTAAAGTTGTCAGGCAATTTAACAAAGACATGCATCCTGATAGCACTCCCATGATCAGTCGAGGTTCAAATGTAAGTAAGTAACCACTTCGTCCAAAGGAATATGATGAAGATGTGTTGGGAGATGAAATTTCCATATCTAAATACAATAGACGCATTGTTGTACTTAGTATAATAATGTACTCGATTAAATTTTACATCCTCGGGGAACTTGTTAGCTAGATATAGCTCCGCGCCAACGCAACGTCATTGGAATGGTATAATGAATGTAATCATGTACCTAAAAGTAACCATTGAAATAAATTTGTTTTATCCCTGCAAAGACATAAAAAGGAATGCTAATGAAATTGCAATCCAAAAGTTGTTGATTATGAAGGAACAATAATCTCTTCTCTAACAAAAGTAATCAGGGGGAGATATGGTAGACTAATTTCTAAGTCATTACCAATATTCAGTTTCGAAAAATACACGACTAAAGGAACTGTCTGGAACAACTCCGAAAGTAATCAGGGGGAGATGCCGACATCAGGGGGAGGATCAGGATATGTTGTCGACATATTTTACTTCGAAATTGAAATTGTGTTGTACTCTTTTTCCCTTCGATCGAGAATAGTTTTTTCCCAAAGGGTTTTGTAACTCGACAAGGTTTTTAGCGAGACAACACTAAAAACACCAAGTATGTTGAACATTGAAGACATAAAGATCGCGTTGATATTATTGAAAATATCCGAATCAAAGAAATGATACGCAATATCCTCTTAAGCAACGTAACTTCCAGAATCAACAATATGATCAAATAAACATTCACCAAAGTAAAGTGTGAAAAACTCCTTTTGACTACATTAGACTAATGAAAATTGTCTGACATCAGGGGGAGCATCTAATGATGTGTTGAACTAATTTCGTTCACCGAGGTTACTTTTTCCTATAGGGTTTTGTTACTCGGCAAGGTTTTTAATGAGACAACAACAAACACCGGGAATGTAATTTTCCCAACTAAGGCTATTATCTTTCCCACGAGGATTTTCTGCCTTAAGAGTTGTGGAACAACTAGTCAACTTCAACGGAGTAAAGTGATCATCTGCAACGGATCACCTTTACTTGCATCTGTCACGTTGTACTCTTTTCCCTTCGTCAAGGTTTTATCCCGTTGGGTTTTCCTTGTCAAGGTTTTAATGAGGCAACATATTCGAGTCCAACGATGTTCTAAGTTTGCTTAATATTGTACTCTTTTTTCTTTAGTTCAGGTTTTGTCCCTCTGGATTTCCCTGGCGAAGTTTTAACGAGGCAATCAACTTAGACTCATCGATCTGTGAAGATCGTATTGCATGTGATGAACTACATGTAAGGTAAGAGAAAATATGTGAAGTACTACATGTGAAGAGGTGTACCAAGGTTTTTATCCCACTGGGTTTTTCCTTGCCAAAGTTTTAGTAAGGCAATTGATTTCGGCGCAAGTCATCAAGGATAGAACGACATTTGAAGACTTACATTCGAAGCACTATACGTGAAGCACTACAAACAGAGTTCTACTGGACCGCACAAGGGGGAGTGTTGTAGGGCTTGTAGCCCATGGATGTGCGGCCCAATGTAGTATCTAGGGTTTACTTCCTACATGTATATATATAGGATATTGTTCTATGTAAACAACTCTTGCTGTCAATAAGAACCCTCTTACCATTTCTAATACTCTTCATCTTCTCCTAAATTCCCCTTGAACATTTTTCTATATTTAAAACTTTTACTTTATCGGTTTTTTTTTTTTTTTTTGCTAAATCACAATTTTTTTATTGATAGAGAAACTAAAAAATCAAATTACAGGACTGACCCAATAAGATATTACAGGACAGACCCAAAATAAAAAAAAAAAACTAAAAGAGTGCAGACTAGGCCCAATAAGGACAGAGCCCAACAATCAAAACCAAGACATACTTTTTACAGTGACTATATAAATCTGTGAAATAAAATTCTCTTTACTAGCAATCTTTGTAATATGTTGTATGTGGCATTTCTACTTGAGCTAAAGATGATGGCCTCCCTTTATGTATGATAGTTACACCTTGAGATACACATGTTCCATGCTTTGCTAAGCTTTCAGCTGTAAAGTTAATCTCTTTGTAGCATTCTTCATACTGAGTGTCAGCTAACTTGCTAGTTGCTTGTAACCATCTAGCCCTCAGATACCAAGGAACTACACCCTTCCTGAAATTCTCCATTACTGATTTTTCAGATGCTCTAATGATAATATTGCTACACTGCATTTTTATATCCCATTCTGTGGCACACACTACTGACAAGACTTTAGCAATGAAACTTGTAGATATTCCAACACCTCCAGAAACAGTACCAATGACCTGACATTCATGATTTCTAGCAATTATTCCATATCCTGTTGCACTAGGATCCCCTATTGCTACTCCCTCACAACAGAAAAGAATATATCCCAACTTTGGGTTACTCCACTAACATTCCTTTATAGAATAGTTTTTAATATTTCTCTGTTCCATCTTGAAAAAGTGAAGGATATTTGTATCATAATCTGTCATCCATTTTGCACCAGTCATTCTATAACTTCCATAAAACACAAGACTCGGAATTCTTCTTTTAAAGCACTCCAGATTTGGATGAATACCTTCATGAATCAATTTGTTCTTCTGAAACCACAAGTCCAAACATGCTTAACAAAGGGACTTTTATGCTTAGCAAACTGTAGAATATCAGAAAGTGAAGAAGGTACTTGGAAGTTAAAGATTTGCACTAACCATTGACATATATTGATATTGAAACTGCATAGCCAAAGAAGGTGGTTCATACTCTTGATATTGTTGACAGATGAAGCACTTGGAAGCTAATGGGTAGCCTTTAGTTACCATCTTTTCATCATCCATGTAAATTCCTTGTTGTATTTTCCAAATGTTGCTGGCAATTCCTTGATGCAAAAATGGTTTCCATATCTGAGAGGGCCAATGCACTTTAGGTTCCTTGACTCTAATTTTTTCAACAGTAGCAGCAGTAGTGAATACCCCTTTCACATCTCTACTCCACACAACCATGTCCTTTCCTCCACTCACTGAAAGTAAAGAATAAGGAATCATACCTTGTAATTCAGTAGGAATTCTACATTCACCATCAACCAGTAGGTCTTGTACTTTAAGATGTATATTGTTTTTCACTGTGGCATTGTATCCAAATATGTCAATTAAAGGACTGTCTCCTACCCATGTATCAAACCAAACTGAAATTTTGTTTCCATCACCAATACACTATCTTACATTATTTTTGAGTTCCATCCAAGCCCACTTTAATCCTAGCCATATAGAAGATAACTTCCACTCAGTACACCATACACCATTTTTATCCTTATACTTGGCTGTAATTTTTTTTGCCTAATCTTCTTCTGAGTTAAGTAACTTCCACATTATCTTCATCAAAAGAGCTTTATTAGTGACCATCAACCTTCTAATACCCAAGCCACCTTCATTATAAGGAGTACAAACCTTATTCCAATGCAAAGTATCATACTTTCTTTCTTCACTGTCTCCAGTCCATAAAAAATTCCTTATGATTCTTTCACAAATCTTAGAGGGACATTTTTAGGCTTAGGAATATTTGCACATCCTCCCATTAAAGGTGAATGATCTGACACCACTCTGACACCTACTTTGCAACCCCAATCTCCATACATTTGCAGCCATCCCATGTTAAAGAAAGCTCTATCCAAGTTACATAATATCCTTTTACTACCATGCTGGCAATTTGACCATGAAAAATCAATCCAACTTTAGGTGCTTGTGTGAGTTCACAAGTGTTTATACATTCACTGAAATCTAAGATTGATCTTCTTGAAGGAGAATTACTACCAACTTTATCTTCCATTGTAAGAATTGCATTAAAGTCACCAATGATTAACCAAGGTTTGTTTAGATCACTAATCAATTGCATCTCAGACCACAAAAATCTTCTATGCACCATTTTAACATGAGCATGAACACCAGATACTAACACATTACCCACTTCCACTGTAATCATTTGACTTGTTATTGAAAAAACTGAAGGAGTTACTATGGAGTTACTCCAAAACAACCATATATTACTTTTTTTGATTAACTGATGCATTATGAATAACCATACTCTGCATACCAGGCAGATTTAGTTTACTACAAAAAGAAGAAAAACATTTGATTTTTGGTTCTGCAACCCAAAGTAAAGTTGGATTAAATTGCTTGACTAAATTAAACAACTTTTGCTGGGCCCTAGCTCTTCTAAGACCCCTAATTTTCCAATAAAGAACTTTCATGGTTTTGGATGGAGGTTTGGAGCCCCCTTTCCAACATTTTTCCTAAAGTTATATTTAACTGGTACTTGTTTGGAAGATGTAATTGTTGAAATATTATTAATATTTGGAGAGGTATTACTTACATCATTTACTGAATTTTATGTCTTCTTTTTCCCAGAAGAATTCACCACTGAAATCCATGAAGTGAATTGTATTGGTTCTGTAGTGACCTTTCCTGATCCTGCATCCACAAACTTAGCTTTACTCTTTTCTAGTTCAGTGACTTCTGCCATTTGGATAAGCTTATGAGGTTCTATCTCAGCCATAATTTCTTCATCAACACTCAATTCATCTTTTTCTTTTTGCTCAATTTGACTTAGAGCATTAAATCTACCACTATTCAAATTAACCACTTCAGGAGTAGTTTGAATATGAGGGGTTATTATATTTGAAACTATTGAGTCTTCCACCAATGGATTAAGAACAGAACTAGAAGTACTTACTTGCACCATTTCCTTATTGTTGCAATTATCAACAGCTTCATTACTATTACAGATATCAAAATGAATGTGAGGAGTTTTAGGAATTTGCTGCTGAATAGAAGGAGTTCCAGTTTTAGGAGATTGCTGGTGTTAGAAGTATTGCCTGTCTTGATATTGTTGTGATTATGAGCTTCACTAGATGATTGATTCTTGCTTTTTTCCACTCTGCATTCAGTGATCAAGTGTCCTAAAATTTTACAGGTAGAACAAAACTTTGGACAATCTGGAATTGAAATATTTTGAAAGAAACCTCCATATTTTGTGCCAATCCATATCTTGTTTGGGATAGACTTAGCAAAATCCACTTCAACTAAGACATTTGCATAATAACCAACTTCACATTTTTCTGTTGCAGCATCAAGTTTCACAAGATTACAAAATTCCTTACAAATTTTGAAAAGTATCTTCACTCCAAAATTCAAGTCCTAATCCTGGAAATCTTACCCAAACCATAGCTCTAGATGTTCTTTGATTTTCTGGCCGAAAATTAGAGATCCTATTTCTTACTTGAAGTATTTGATTTGTAACCTCCCATTTTCCTTACTTGATATACTGACGATATGTTGCGTTATCTAATTTGATAGTGAAGAAACCCCTTCCTAATGGTATAAGTTTACAGTCTCCTTCTAGTTTCCATTATCGACGAAGAATGATAGCAGCATCAACAAACTTAATTTTTGGTAGATTTAATCTCCCAATGAGAGAGAATCTCCAAGGATTTAAGCTTTCTTCAAATAAATCATCAGGCAATTCTATGGAAGGAATTATTTGAGAATTTTTTCATTACCTAAACCTACCATATTGACCTTATTTATTTCAACTTCAGTGGTTTTGGGACCAGAATCCATGAAACCACCTGAATTAATAGCTATTAAACGTGAAAGAAAAGATTAAACAACAAAGATTGATTGTTTTTTCACCTGAAATTTAATGAATCTGAACGCTGAAAACGAAAAAATGAGAAGAAAAAATTCGCCGAGTTGAGCGCTCGAGTTGCAGAGCTTAACTCACCGATGACGGGTAATAAAATCAAACAGAACTCAATATTACTTTTATTTTAAAACTATTACTTTTCTTTGGGACAAGTGTGTTCGACTACTTCTCCACTATTTATTTTTGTTAAGTTGATGATTCTTATTTTTATATCTTATATCATTCTAAAATAACGAGGGTACCCAAAAACACCACGCTTTTTTGTTTCAACCTATAAGTCTTGGTATAATCGTCTATGGACAAAGTCGAGACAATACAACAACTTGATATTAACTTGACAATAGTTACGGTACAAGACCGATTGACTATATGATCAATGTCAAGTGATTAAGATTTAACGTACAAGTGTATTTATTTTTAATTATAATAAAACAATTATAATTGCAGAAAGTAAAAGTAAAGCACACAACAAGATTTTGTAAACGAGGAAACCTCAAATGCATAAAAATCTCGGGACCTAGTCCAGTTTTGAATACTCGCAGAATTAAGCCGCTACACTAAGTACAATGCCAACTTCCTATTATGAGACCAAGTAATATACCCCTAGTTACTTAGTTCCCTCAGTGTCCCCGCGTCTACGATCTACTGGTCGCGCACGTGAATCCCAAGATATAAAATCATTATCTTGAGTTGCTTTACCGATGTAAAGTATTAAGCACTCAACTTATTTTGATCGTCTTCCAAACAATATAGGAACAAGGCTGTTTGGTAACTACTCCAATAATATTTTAGAAAAAGATTCGGTGAGTTTGACAAAGGCTCTTTCGTTTAAACTATTAAACTCCTTTGTCGCGTAAGATCAATAACTTAGATTTGGATTCACAACTATCAGATTCGGATATTGAAGAATGCCACCAAATGATAGTTGTCGATCTGAACGACTATATGATCAAATCTATCAAAATATAAACCGGATCTAAGTCGGATCCCAGACAATCAAGATGTGTGCACAAATCACGAGATACGATTTGTGCACAAACATAAATATGTCCAAATCACGACTATACGATTTCCCCCACGTTTTCATTATGTGTGCACAAATCACGAGATAGATGGCCCGAGGTAGAGCAGTCATTGGGCTAGGGTGGCCACAATTTCATGTGATAGTTCCCTCATTTCAAACCCTATTTGGAAAACATAAATCAACAATAACAATAGATGGAAATATGTCCATAATGAAAACGTGAGGGTACCAAAATACACCACCAACGTTGTCTTAGGAAACATGTATGTACAAGCTTAAATATAATTCCGAGAGTTCAACTTAATGAATCTCAATCAAGGAATAATATTTAGAGTTATATCTCTTTCTCTCACAATCAGAAAGTTTACAGAGACAAATCCATGAACCTAATATACTTGTGAGAGTACTTGGACGATTTCAAAGTTCAATATCCAAGTATCAATCAAGTGGTATCCAACAAACAAGGATGGATGTATCTACTTTGATTGATTAACGTACAACCTGTGATATTTCAATTATAAAGATAAATAATATAATGCGGAAAAATAAATAACACAAACACTAGAAATTGTGTTAACGAGAAAACCGCAAATGCATAAAACCCCCGTGACCTAGTCCAGTTTGAACACCAAATTGTATTAAGCCGCTACAGACACTATCCTACTACCAGTTAACTTCGGACTGTAATGTAGTTCAGACCGAAGTAAACCCTCACAACAATTCAGTTACAATTGCGTTCTGTTAGAGCATAGCTCGGTTGAACCCACCAAGCGTTGGTATGTCAAGTTTGGTTGTCATATTTTAGTGAGCCAAAACTCATTTAAAGAGTCGCTTGATTATGTACTAGAGTCAACCTCGTATAGGTTTGTAGTTGCAGGAAATCCTACACTACACCCCTCACAAGATCCACACAACTAAGACATTTGAAGATGAATAACTATGATTTTTATTGATTAATTCCTTGAATGTTTACAAGATAAAATTGTAGTAGCAGGAAATCCCACACTACACCCCTTACTCAATTTTGCTTAATTAATCCATTGAAAGATGTAAGATCAAGAATATTTATTGATTGAGTCCGTGAAATGTTTACACAGGAAAATAGAATTACACTTAGAAGTTAAAACACTCTTAAACTTTCTCTCTCCTAATGACTTGCTTAACAATTCCCAAAAGATCTCTCTCTTCACAGACTCATTTAGCCCTTTATATAGGGTAATACATAGTGGATGACAGCTAAGCTATCCTTTATTTTCGGGAATATCCCGCGAAGTGTCGCAAGTGCACGAATATTCATTCTCGCGACACTTCTTAACCCTCGCCAGGTTTCATGTCTTCCAATTGTTTTGTTTGTCGTTATTCATCGCGTCGTTTATTTTAGCTCCCTGCGACTCCCTCGCGACACCGTTGTTTATTAATCCCGCGGACCTTGTCCGTTGCGATATTATGATCCTACATCTTGCCTCTTTTTCCTTGAATATTGCTTGAAGAGCGATTTGAAGGAAAAATTCATTGTTGTAATAATCCTTGGTTTCAATTGGTGAAGGAACGAGCGAAATAATACTTTTCTTGAAAAGTACGTACTTGCCTCTATTCTTTTAGCGAAGTTCCGAAGCTTCTTTGTAGTATATATATGAAGTTCCGTCTCCTGTCTCTCCTTACATCTCCTCTGCGAGGGGGAGAATGTCATGAGAATCCACATTTTGATTTGCCGCAACTACTTATCTTTATCTGTTTCAGCTCCGTACTATTACACAGACTTTGACCATTAAAGTCTTTTCTCGACACGTCTCTTCCAACCGTTTATTCTCGACCGTTCGTGTCTCTTCTCGCATTAAATTCCCTCGTTTTTCTCAAGAATCTTTTTTGATTTTTCTATATATAGCTTTCTTTTCCTCCTCTTTTCTTCCTTTAACTTCTCTCTGCAACTTTTCTTGACTCTCTCCTTCCGCAATTTGCGCTCCTGCTACTGTAACTCTTTTCTTCATCCTTTCTAACGCTGATCCTAATCTCCATCCTCCCATCCATTCCCATACTGATAATGGCTTTCATTAGTCGTGCATACAAATCTTCTTTTGATGAAGTTCAACAGAAGTTGCTCGAGAAGGGTTTTACTCTATCAACCATTCCCGATCAAGAATCTTCATCTATTCTTTCTGCAAAGTTGTTTTCTGATCATCAATGTGATGATCAAAAGATTATAGTCTCGCTAGGTCAGCTCCTCGCAGGACTTCCCATCCCCTTATACAATCCTGAGATGCCATTATTTTATGAAATCTTGGCCCATGAAAAATTCTCTCGGGCTGTTTATCAATTAAGTGGCGATTGCATTCGCCTGATGCTTGAGTTCGCGAATCGTGGTGCTGGCAAAGGATCTTTATACCCTAATACTGTTAGACACCCCGATTTCGCAGACTTGGAAATAGAATTCTTTGAGAAGTACACTGTAGAGAACTTTTTGAAAATTATTCAAGTGATAAAGATGAGGAATGCGAAATCTCTCATTTGGGGCATTCGCACGAAAAAGAAGGATAATGTCCCGAGGATAAATTACTCATGCAAGATATTGGTGGCACCGTGCAACAATTCTACTCCTCGCCATTCCAAAGATGAGAAGTGGTGGGTTGTACCCTTGATTTTAAATGGCCCTTACATCGCGGGCTCGCATATTCTTCTACGCGAATCTCGCAGGATATCATCCTTGGGAGTTCAAATGGCACGATAAGGCAAAGAGGTATGTTTTCCTCTTCAAATCTTGCCTTTGCAACTTTTCTTTTTATATTTGCTGAGTTTGTGAAATTTTTCAGATCGCCAAATTGAGAAGAAGCTACAAGGATAATCCATTGGAGAGTACTCTGACGATACTTCGATCACTTACGGGTGAAGTAAGAAATATTTCCTTTGTTATTTGAAACAATATTGTTGCCTCTGTTTCTTATCTTTAACCGTATGCGAAGGTTGGAGTTGAAGAAGTCAGAGCCGCGAAGATTAAAAGTAAGGGTAAAACCATCGTTCGCAAAAATAAATCTTCTGCTCCATTAACTAAGAAGCGAAAGATTCAATCTTCTTCTCGCCTTAGCTCAAGCTCCGAATCTTCTGACGAGGATAACCATGATTCGAATCCCTCTCTCGCTAAAGAAATTCCATTGGCCGGTTCTCCTATGGATCAGTTAACTAGCATCTTCTCAGACTCTTTCCAAGGAATGGGAGATGCTCCCCTAGCTTCCCTTTGTAGGATCATAATATCGCAATGCACAGTGCTTGCGAGATCAATAAACGACGATGTCGCGAGGCAGTCGCAGATAGCTAAAATAAACGACGCAATGAATAACGACAAGTAAAACTTAAAGAAGACGTGAAACCAGGCGAGGGTTGAGGAGTGTCGCGAGAATGAATGTTTGTGCATCTGCGACACTTCGCGAGACATTCCCGAAAATAAAGGATAGCTTAGCTGTCATCCACTATGTATTACCCTATATAAAGGGCTGAGTGAATCTGTGGTGAGGGAGAGATCTTTTAGAATTGTTAAGCAAGTCAATAGGAGAGAGAAAGTTTAAGAGTGTATTAATTTCTAAGTGTAATTCTATTATCTTGTATAAAGATTTCACGGACTCAATCAATAAACATTCTTGATCTTACATCTTTCAATGGATTAATTAAACAAAATTGAGTAAGGGGTGTAGTGTGGGATTTCCCGCAACTACATATGCGCTAGAAACAGGGATGAGCAGAGATTGACGTAGAAATTGGAAGGAATTTGGATTAACAGAGAACAGATTTGGAGAAGATACTCAAGAATTCATTGGAAAAGAATAATGGCTAGAAGAAGAAATGTACAAGGGCAACCAACGATTGTAAGAAGAAGTGGGAGACTTGCTGGAGAAAGAAGGAATGAAACAGGAGAATCGTCAAGGATGAATGTGAGAAACGATGGAGAAGATCAAAACCAACCACCGATCTCCCCAGTAGCAAACGCGGGCCCGTGGATTATGATAGAGTAAGTGTACATACTTGGAGGTCCGATTCGAAGACGAGAGAGAAGAGGAGCAGCAGCGGGTGAACAATGGACAAGGAGAGCAAGGAATGAATGGGGAAAACGAAGAAATCGCAGCATTAGAAAGATTGAGACAAACAATACACGAAGAGAGACGGCTAGAGGCAGAGGAACGAGCAAACTTGACAAGACAGAATCATGAATTGAGGATGGAAAATATGAGGTTGCAAAATAGGAGATCTAGAAGTGGCGTGAGATCAAGTTCAAGATCGAATAGGGAAGAAAGAAGGAGAGTTTTACCAACGAGAAAGTACCGAGGAAGAAACACAAAATCCGAGTACAGAGCATGGCGAGAGAAGAGGGGAAATAGAAGATCGTTATATTCCTCACCCGAAAATCTTCAAAATGAACGGAATAGGGAAAATCAAGGAAACATGCAACTCCAAGAACCGAATGACCCAGTGCTTGAAGGGAGAATAATCTTGCAGGAGAGAAGAACGAGAAGAAACCGAGAGATCGAGAATGACATTGAGAGACACTACATTGAACAAGCGCGGCTAGCTCGCGAGAGAGAAAGGATAAGAGAAGAAATGGAAAATCAAGAGATGGAAGAGGCAATCCGCAGAATAACCATGACAACCGCGAAAGAAGAAGGGAACAAAATCGTACCAATAGAAATATTAATGAAGAATATGAGAGGGTGCGAGATGAGAGCCGAGAGAGACAGCCAAGAAGAGAGAACAACCGATATAATGGCGTGCGAATTGACGAAAGAAACGAAGAAGAGCGTCGCAGGAAAGAAGAGGAGAAAATAACGAGAAAGAAGGTCAAAATAGGCACGAGCGAAGAAGGAGAGAAGCAGATTTAAAAAGACCAAGAGAATCAAACTCGAGGCAAATGAACAAATCTTAAGAGAACTGGCTGAAATGAGAGGATTCTTTGAATAGTAGAAGGGAAGGAGGAAGGAGACAATTAGACGAAGCCATCGCGACGCCGCGAAGAATCCCTTCACGCTAGAAGTACGAGATGGGAGGAATACCTCCTAAGTGCAATTTACTGCGTTAACCAACATCTTTGATGGAACAAACGTGCGGTACAACATATCAAGGCTTATATGAGATGTATGTTACAGTGGGAGAATCATGATGCCATACTATGCAAATATTTCGCATCAAGCCTAATAGGAGAAGCACTAAAATGGTTTGAAGGTCTGCCAAGGAACACAATCACATCATTTAACCATTTACAAGCCACATTCCCCGGGAGCATACATAAGTAACAACTCTTCACGACTGTGTATTGAAGATGTATTTGGGTTGAAACAAAGAGTTGGTGAGAGCTTAAGGCGGTTGACAATAAGATGGAGAACCATGTGTAGCGAAATGGCAGGACGGGTTGAGGAAAGATATCTAATCCTCTCATTTGTGAATGCTCTCTTTGCGACTAACTTGTTATACATTCAAATTTTTAGAATCAAAAATACAATCACAATGGCAGAACTGCGAGAGTTACAGGAAGAATATATTGCTCTAGAAGAAAGACAAAATGAAATGAATTCTTATCCAGTCGCGAACACAAGCTCGAATGTCGCGAACGCAAGTTTGTTGCCTCAATTCATAAATACAAAGTGGCGAGTACTTCGCAAGGACAAAGCAAGCAAGGAAAGCTGATGAGGGACAGCAGAAGATAGTAGCCATGGGAAGCCACGATCAAGAGGAATTTGAACGAGAAAGGAACTATTACAATCGTAACAGCAATAATAAGATTCAGAGGCTAGATCATGTGCAAGAAACATACGGTGGACGAAGGCAAAATAACCGTGGAGGGCAGAGAAGCCGCAGAATAGTATGGGAAGAGATTAAGATGCCTCCACTGAATGCTAGTGTGGAAAAGATCTGGGAAGCTATACTTGTGATGGAAAATGTACCAGCACCTTGGAACGTGGGAATGGAACCACCGCCAGGCGATAGAAGTCATGAATTTTGTTCTTACCATCGCTTCCATGGGCATCAAACAAATGATTGTAGAAACATAAAGAGAATCATTCTCAGGATGATTGATCAGGGGAAGCTGAATCACTTTCTAAAGGGAGAAGAAACAGGCCAGACATTACCACCACCACCAGAGATGCATAGAACAGTGTCAGCGAAAGGAAAGGAAACATTTGTGATAGAAGTCGGGGCAAAAGCCAAAAATTTGAATTGCAACTCTATCGTCCACTCCTACCGCACAATCGAAGATTTTCATGACAACGTGCTCAGTAGAGTCTTTGCGAGAGATGCTAATGATAAAGAAATAATGAGTCTGGCGAGAACGACGCAGTTAGAAAAGTGGCAGGTGAAGACTATTTCTTTCTCTGCAGATGAAGTGCCAAAAGGAAGAGAAACACATGATAGCCCGTTGGTTGTGAAACTAGAGATTAACCCGAAACCAGTTGATGGAGAAGATGATGAGGCAGAAGCTTGCTGGGCGATCAACCGAATCCTAATCGACACTGGAAGCTCGGTGAATATTCTCTTTTACCATACTTACAAGACGATGGGAGGAAAAGATGAGGATTTGATCCCCTCGACATACAAGATATATGGCTTTAATGGCACTGCAAACAAACCAAAGGGAGAGGTTCGCATGAGAATACCTCTACAAGGATTATCAACTCGATATTTTATTTCGTGTGGTTGACGTGGAATCTCCATATAATGCGCTGATTGGGAGGCCATGGCTTCATGAAATCTTGGGAGTCGCATCAACATATCATCAATGTATAAAATTTCCACATCCAAATGGCATTGGTATTATACAGGGAGATTGGAAGGAGTCGCAACAATGTCATGAAGTCGATGTGGAAAGCTGCGAAGAAAGAAATGCCAAAAGAAAAGGTTGGAAGCAACATGTGAGAGATGAGCAGAGAAAGGAAAAATTGATGGTGGATGCTATAGAAGTAAGGACTGAACATACCTCGCGAGGTGAGTACCTAGAGACAGGCGAATATTATGGTAATAAAGAAGCAAAGGATATGAGGAACAAAAGGCATAAGAAGTGAATAATCAACGAAAACAGGGGAAAAAGTAGCAATTGAAGTAATGATGTGCGAGAATCTCGCAGCCAAGAATATTTGGGAATTCAGTTAAGAAAGAAAAATGAAAATACAACAAATGAAAAAGCATTGTGCGAATACTTCGTAAACAAATGTCAGCAAATAATGAAACATGAATGATTGAATGATATAACAAATATGAATGAGTAAAAGAATGGGACGAACCTTTATGGCGTACACCCTAGTTCGCGAATAACATTTCGTAAGAGGCAAATGTAAGACCTAAAGTGCGTCATATAAGGGGGTATCTCTCAACATGGCTAGGGGGAAGGTTACACCGCTCCCGAAGCCTCGAGTCATGAAAATTTGGGGCCCATGAAAGCCTATCAGGAGAGAGGTACCTTGGATTCCCAACTATATAAGGTTATACTGGTTGGGCGACCGAGGGTCTCTTCCAAGGAGTCGGTGTATGCTCAAGGCGCCGAGGTACACGGTTGAGCCAGAGTGCCCGGGATGGATGAACCTACCCTGGCCATTCTTGGCAAGTCTTGGCATGCGTTGCACTCGCCCGAAGAAAACTCCACTTAGGGTGCAGTCTCGTAACCATAAACCATATAGGTATAAGGGATAAGAGGCTGCGAACACAACCGGTTGTTGTTAAGACCGGATGGGAGGAGCTAGTCTTGTATGGCCGATGTTTCGCCTCCTTGAAGGGGCAACCGGGGAGATGATAAGGGCGACGCTCTCCATTAGGGGGGTGTCAAAACAGACGCAAATGTCATAAGGCTATGTTTTCGCAAGAGAATTTAGGCTCGTCATATTTGTGCAATGATCTGCAGAGGCAATAATACTAACGCGAAGGTAAGGCGAGATCAATGGGTCTTTACACGAAAAGTGTACGGACGTCTGCGATTTCGTCGCACGACGGCAATGTCATGGGGCTTTATGTTTGCAAGGATATTTAGGCTGTCATATTGTCGCAACCAAAACATCCTGGCAGAGGCAAAAATACTTGGAGAATGATAAGGCAAGATCAATGGGTCTTTACATGCAAATGTAAAGACGTCCTGCGATTTTGTCGCAATGAAAGGTGGCAGGGGAAGACCTCTAATTAGGGAGGTCTAACTCGGAAGACCACACAAACATGATAAGACAAGGTCAATGGGCCATTGCATGAAAATGTAAAGGCGGCCTGCGA
Organism: Papaver armeniacum; assembly: GCA_023531295.1. Taxonomy (NCBI): domain Eukaryota; kingdom Viridiplantae; phylum Streptophyta; class Magnoliopsida; order Ranunculales; family Papaveraceae; genus Papaver; species Papaver armeniacum. Next base: position 15,260 of record JAJJWW010005272.1, read on the forward strand.
CCTTGTCGCAACAAAAAGAGAAAAAATAAAGATTACCGAAATAATAAGTGGGATTCTTAACTTATGAAGATACTCGCGACCTCGTCGCGATGATACATTTCGACAACAATAAAATTATTATCCAACAAAATACATGATGACAACTGAAATCTTCCATCTGAAGATAAATAACAGAGGCAAGTATGGGAATGGAAAGGATGAAATATTGTTATTCATCTTCTGATGCAAGAGTTATACATCAATAATATTAGTCAATTATATTATAAGGAAGAACTACCAAAAAAGGGGAATAAAGACTGAATTCAAGGGGGAAAAATCCAAGAAGTACACTATAGTAAAGATACAGAAGTATACAGATATTACAGGCAGCGAAAGAAACAAAAAGAGTTATCTCTTTGGTGATTCTTCTCCTTCATCTGATTCTTCAGTTCTATTATTTTCATCGCCAGAATTTTCTTCTTCGCTAGCCTCACTATCAGAAACATCTGAGACAGGCAGATTCTCAGGAACCTTTTCGAGGAGCCAGGGATATGAATGAAGAGGGATTTTGTGGTCCTTACAAACATACTCCATGGCTCCATTGCGATAACGAACGGCATCATTATTAAAATTCGCCACTGTCGTTTCAAATTGTTTCTTCAACTTGGAATACTTATTATTACGAAGGAGAGATTCTTTGCGAGCCGCTCTTTTCGTTCGAGTTCTTCCATTCTCATTTGGAAAATTCTGGCGAGTTGTTCTTTTTTCGATTCAAGTTCTCTAATTCGATCTTGAAGCCTCTTCTCGATTCTACAAATAAGCAACAACAAGTTAATAATTTACAAGCAATACTACAAAAGTAAGAAGCAAGAAGGTATAATAAATAACCTTCTCTATCGATATCATATCCTTAATCAAGGAAGTATGCTCGGCATGAAGACTAACATCAACACCTAGGTTATTCCCGGCATTATCTAAAACTTTCGCAGCCCAGTGCGAATTCATCATCACTATTAATAACAAGAAGAGAACGAACTTGCTCTTCTCGCTCGCTTAAGTATGGTATTCGATGAAGGAGTTCATCTCGCTCAACATGCACACCAAGGAGAGATTTATGGAATTCTCGCTAATGCCTCGTGCACCTCTCGTTAGTAATGCGATCATTCTCATCTATGAGATCACTAATTTTCTTCCTTAAAGTCTTGATTTTCTTCTCGGAATCGAGGTACATTCGTTTAAAGCGATTAGTTAAATTTAAGCTAGATCTGTGTTCGATCTCCAAGAGATGATATTTGGATTGAAGGTCTTTTAATGAAAGGAGGTTAGTTTTATTTGAGGAACTACTTAGAGATTGATTGAGGTGAGCGAGAAGAAGATCATTATCCATAGGTTCGGGAAATGAATGAAGAAGAATGGATTCCTCGGAGAGATTATACACGTCTGCGAGAATAATAGTCAGACAAAGAAAAATAAAGGATAACATGAAAAAGATTTGAGAATCGAAAATTACTATACCATAAAGTTGCTGATTTGAGCTCTGAAGAGTAGATACTCTTTCCTTTTGGGAGACTAGGTCGGCTTCTAATTTTTGGATCTTATCGCGAGATGACGCGGCTTCAGCTTCCAGCTCTTGGGTTTTCTTATTCAATTGTAAATTTCTCTTTTCAAGGTTGTTGCGTCTTCTCTCAAGGTCTGAGGCAACTACAAAAGAAGTTTTTCCAACCTATGAAAGAAAACAGAAAAACAGTTAATACATATACATTTAAAAATTTAAAATTAACAGGGAAATGTGACTGCATACATACCAAAGACCCAAGTGCATTCAAGAAGTCAGGAGACACGATTCTAGAGGCTCCATTGAAAGAATCATTGCCCTCTAGTAAAGCAAAGATTACACACGTTTGCGAGAGTACCGCAAAGGGAAGCTAGGGGAGCATCTCCCATTCCTTGGAAAGAGTCTGAGAAGATGCTAAATAACCGATCCATAGGAGAGCCGGCCAACGGAATCTCTTTAGCGAGAGAGAGATTCGAATCATGGTTATCCTCATCAGAAGATTCGGAGCTTGAGTTAAGGCGAGAAGAAGATTGAATCTTTCGCTTCTTAGTTAATGGAGCAGAAGATTTACCCTTGCGAATGACAGTTTTGCCTTTACTTTTAGTCTTCGCGGCTACAGCTTCTTCAACTCCAACCTTCGCATACGGTTAAAGATAAGAAACAGAGGCAACAATATTGTTTCAAATAACAAAGGAAATGTTTCTTACTTCACTCGTAAGCGATCGAAGCAATGTCAGAGTATCCTCTGACGGATCCTTCTTGTAGCTCCTTCTTAATCTGGTTATCTGAAAGATTTCACAAACTCAAGAATGATAGAAAGAAAGTTGCGAAAGCAAAATTTGAAGTAGGAAACATACCTCATTCGCCTTCTCGGGCCATTTGAATTCCCAAGGATGATATCCTGCGAGGTTCGCAGAAGAATATGCGAGCCCGCGATATAAGGGCCATTTAAGATTAAGGGTATAACCCACCATTTCTCATCTTTGGAATGACGAGGAGAAGTATTATTGCCGGGTGCCAATCAATATCTTGCATGAGTAATTTATCTTCGTGGGGACATTATCCTTTTTCTTGTGCGAATACCCAAATGAGATTTCACATTCACCATAGTTATCACCGCATAATTTTCAAAAAAGTTTTCTACAGTGTACTTCTCAAAACTATTTCCAAGTCTGCGAATTTGGGGTTTAACGACAGTAATTAGGGTATAAAGATCCTTTGCCAGGCACCGCGGTTCGCGAACTCAAGCATCAGCGAATGCAATCACCACTTAATTGATAAACGGCCGAGAGAATTTTTCATGGGCCAAGATTTCATAAAATAAAGGCATCTCGGGATTATATAAGGGGATGGGAAGTCCATGAGAAGTCGACCCAGCGAGACAATAATTTTTGATCATCACAATGATGATCATAAAACAATTTTGCGAAAGAATAGATGAAGGTTCTTGATTGGGAATGGTTGATAGAGTAAAACCCGTCTCTATCAATTTCGTTTAACTTCTTCAAAAGAAGACTTGTATGCACGACTCATAGAGGCCATTATCAGTATGGGAATGAATGGGAGGTTGGAGATTAGGATCAGTGTTAGAAGAGACGAAGAAAAGATTTGCAGTAGCAGAAGCGCAAATTGCGGAAGGAGAGAATCAAAGAGAAGTTGCAGAGAGAAACTAAAGAATGAAAAGGAGAGGAAGAGAAAACTATATATAGGGAAAAAGACCCTCGAGAAAAACGAGGTCATTTAATGCGAGAAGAGACATGAACGGTCAAGAATAAACGGTTGAAAGAGACGTGTCAAGAAAAGACATTAATAATTAAAATCCGTGTAAAAGTACAAAACTGAAATAAATAAAGATAAGCAGTCGCGGCAGATCAAAAGAATCACTCTCATGATACTCTCCCCATCGCAGGAGAAATATGAGGAGAGACAGGAGACGACACTTCATATATATCTTAAAGAAGCTTCGGAACTTCGCAAAAGAATAGAGGCAAGTACGTACTTTTCAAGTACAGTATTCTTCTGCTCGTTCCATCATCAGCAAGGACCAAAGATTACTACAACAACAGATTTTTCCTTAAAGATCGCTCTTCAAGCAATATTCAAGGAAAAAGAGGCAAGATGTAGGATCATAATATCGCAATGCACAGTGCTTGCGAGATCAATAAACGACGATGTCGCGAGGCAGTCGCAGATAGCTAAAATAAACGACGCAATGAATAACGACAAGTAAAACTTAAAGAAGACGTGAAACCAGGCGAGGGTTGAGGAGTGTCGCGAGAATGAATGTTTGTGCATCTCGCGACACTTCGCGAGACATTCCCGAAAATAAAGGATAGCTTAGCTGTCATCCACTATGTATTACCCTATATAAAGGGCTGAGTGAATCTGTGGTGAGGGAGAGATCTTTTTAGAATTGTTAAGCAAGTCAATAGGAGAGAGAAAGTTTAAGAGTGTATTAATTTCTAAGTGTAATTCTATTATCTTGTATAAAGATTTCACGGACTCAATCAATAAACATTCTTGATCTTACATCTTTCAATGGATTAATTAAACAAAATTGAGTAAGGGGTGTAGTGTGGGATTTCCCGCAACTACACCCTTTGCGGGACTCTCGCAAATGTGTGTAATGCTGCTTTATTAGAGGGCAATAATTCTTTCAATGGAGCCTCTAGAATTGTGTCTCCTGACTTCTTGAACGCACTTGGGTCTTTGGTATGCATGCAGTCATATTTCCCTGTTAATTTTAAATTTTTAAATATATATGTATTAACGGTTTTTCTATCTTCTTTCATAGGTTGGAAAAAATTCTTTTGTAGTTGCCTCAGATCTCGAGAGAAGGCGCAACAATCTTGAAAAGAGAAATTTACAATTGAACACGAAGACCCAAGAGCTGGAAGCTGAAGCCGCGTCATCTCGCGATAAGATTCAAAAATTAGAAGCCGATCTGGACTCCCAAAAGGAGAAAGTATCTACTCTTCAGAATTCAAATCAGCAACTTTATGGTATAGTAATTTTCAATTCTCAAATCCTTTTCACGTTATCTTTTATTTTTCTTTGTCTGACTATTATTCTCGCAGACGTATATAATCTCTCCGAAGAATCCATTCTTCTCCATTCATTTCCCGAGCCTATGAATGATGATGTCCTTCTTACTCACCTCAACCAATCTCTAAGTAGTTTCTCAAATAAAACTAACCTCCTTTCATTAAAGGATCTTCAATCCAAATATCATCTCTTAGAGATCGAACACAGATCTAGTTTAAATTTAGCTAATCGCTTTAAACGAATGTACCTTGATTCCGAGAAGAAAATCAAAACTTTAAGGAAGAAAATTAGTGATCTCATAGATGAGAATGATCACATTACTAACAGAGGTGCACAGGCGTTAGCAGAATTCCACAAATCTCTTCTTGGTGTGCAAGTTGAATGAGATGAACTCCTTCATCAGAATACCATACTTAAGCAGCGAGAAGGGCAAGTTCGTTCTCTTCTTGTTTAATAGTGATGATGAATTCGCCCGGCTGCGAAAGTTTTAGATAATGCCAGGAATAACCTAGGTGTTGATGTTAGTCTTCATGCCGAGCATACTTCCTTGATTAAAGATATGATATCTGATAGAGAAGTTTACTTATTATACCTTACTGCTTCTTACTTCTGTAGTATTGCTTGTAAATTATTAACTTGTTGTTACTTATTTGCAGAGTCTGAGAAGAGGCTTCAGGTTAGAATTGAAGAACTCGAAACTGAAAAAGAACAGCTCGCAAAGAGTCTCTCCCTTCGCGAGAATAAATATTTCAAGTTGAAGAAACAATTTCTAACGACAGTGGAGAACTTTAATAATGATGCTGTTCGCGCAATGGAGCCATGGAGTATGTTTGTAAGGACCACAATATCCCTCTCGCATTCATATCCCCGGCTTCTTGAAAAGGTTCCGAGAATCCGCCTGTCTCGGACGTTTCGATAGTGAGGCTAGCGAAGAAGAAAATTCTCGCGATGAGAATAATAGGATCGAAGAATCGAGATGAAGGAGAAGAATCACCAAAGAGATAATTCTTTTTGTTTTCTTTCTTTCGCCTCTGTAATATCTGTACATTTCGTATCTCTTTATTATAGTGTACTTCTTGGATTGTTCCCTCTAAATTCAATCTTCACTCCCCTTTTTGGTAGTTCTTCTTTGTAATATAATTGGCTAACATTATTGATGTATAACTTTTTCATCGGAAGATGAATAACAATATTCCATCTTTTCCATTCCCATACTTGCCTCTGTTATTTATCTTCAGATGGAAGATTTTAGTTGTCATCATGTATTTTGTTGGATAATAATTTTATTGTTATTGAAATGTGTCGTTGCGACGAGGTCGCGGGTATCTTCATAAATCAAGAATCTTACTTGTCTCGCCTTACCATTTCGGTAGTCTTTGTTTTATCTCTTCTTGTTGCGACAAGGTCGCAGACTGCCTTTACATTTTCATGCAATGACCCATTGACCTTGCCTTATCATTTTTGTGTGGTCTTCCAAGTTAGACCTCCCTAATTAGAGGTCTTCCCCTGCCACCTTTTATCGCGACAAAATCGCAGGACGTCTTTACACTTGCATGTAAAGACCCATTGATCTTGCCTTATCATTTTCCAAGTATTTTTGCCTCTGCAGGATGTTTTAGTTGCGACAATATGACAGGCCTAGATATCCTTGCGAACATAAAGCCCCATGACATTGCCGTCGTGCGACGAAATCGCAGGACGTCCGTACACTTTCGTGTAAAGACCCATTGATCTCGCCTTACCCTCGCGTTAGTATTATTGCCTCTCACAGATCATTGCACAAATATGACGAGCCTAAATTCTCTTGCGAAAACATAGCCTTATGACATTTTGTCGTCTGTTTTGACACTCCCCTAATGGAAAGCGTCGCCCTTATCATCTCCCGGTTGCCCCTTCAAGGAGGCGAAACATCGCCATACAAGACTAGCTCCTCCCATCCGGTCTTAACAACAACCAGCTTGTTTTCGCAGCCTCTTATCCCTTATACCTATAGGGTTTATGGTTACAAGACTCGCACCCTAAGTGGAGTTTTCTTCGGGCGAGTGCAACATATGCCAAGACTTGCCAAGAATGGCCGAGGTAGGTTCATCCATCCGGGCACTCGCTCAACCGTGTACCTCGGCGCCTTGAGCATACACTCGACTCCTTGGAAGAGACCCTCGGTCGCCCAACCAGGGTATAACCTTATATATATAGTTGGGAATCCAAGGTACCTCTCCCGGATAGGCTTTCATGGGCCCCAAATTTTCATGACTCGGGCTTCGGGAGCGGTGTAACCTTCCCCCGAGCCATGTCGAGAGATACCCCCTTATATGACGCACTTTAGGTCTTACATTTGCCTCTTACGAAATGTTATTCGCGAACTAGGTGTACGCCATAAAGGTTCGTCCCATTCTTTTACTCATTCATATTTGTTAAATCATTCAATCATTCATGTTTCATTATTTGTCGATATTTGTTTACGAAGTATTCGCATAGTTCTGTTTCATTTGTTGTATTTCACTTTTCTTTCTTAATCGAATTCTCATTTACTCTTGATCATGAGATTCTCGCACATCATTACTTCAATTGCTACTTTTCATCCACGCTTTTGTTGATTATTCACTTCTTATGCCTTTTGTTCCTCATATCTTTTGCTTCTTTATTATCATAATATTGGCCTGTCTCCAGGCATTCACCTCGCGAGGTATGTTCAGTCCTCACTTCTATAGCATCTACCATTAGTTTTTCCTTTCTCTGTTCATTTCTCACATGTTGCTTCCAACCCTTTCTTTTGGCATTTCTTCCTTCGCAGCTTTCTACATCGATCTCATGACACTGTTGCGACTCCTTCCAATCTCCCTGTATAATACCAATGCCGTTTGGATGTGGAAATTTTATACATTGGTGGTATGTTGATGCGACCCCTAAGATTTCATGAAGCCATGGCCTCCCAATCAGCGCATTATATGGAGATTCCACGTCAACCACACAGAATAAGACGTCAGTTGATAATCCTTGTAGAGGTATTCTCATGTGAACCTCTCCCTTTGGCTTGTTTGCAGTACCATTAAAGCCATATATCTTGTATGTCGAGGGGATCAAATCCTCATCCTTTCCTCCCATCGTCTTGTAAGTATGATAAAAAAGAATATTCACCGAACTTAGGTATCGATTAGGATTCGGTTGATCGCCCCAACAAACTTCTCGCTTCATCATCTTCTCCATCAACCGATTTTGGGTTAATCTCTAGTTTCACAACCAACGGGCTATCATGTGTTTCTCTTCCTTTTGGCACTTCATCTGCAGAGAAAGAAATAGTCTTGGTGCCACTTTTCTAATCGCGTCGTTCTCGGACTCATTATTTCTTTATCATTAGCATCTCTCGCAAAGACTCTACTGAGCACGTTGTCATGAAAATCTTCGATTGTGCGATAGGAATGGACGATAGAGTTGCAATTCAAATTTTTAGCTTTTGTCCCGACTTCTATCACAAATGTTTCCTTTCCTTTCGCTGACACTCATTCGTGCATCTCTCGGTGGTGGTGGTAATGTCCGGCCTGTTTCTTCTCCCTTTAGAAAGTGATTCAGCCTTCCCCGATCAATCATCCCGAGAATAATTCTCTTTATGTTTCTACAATCGTTTGTTTGATGCCCATGGAAGCGATGGTAAGAACAAAACTCATGACTTCTATCGCCTTGGCGGTGGTTCCATTCCCACGTTCCAAGGTCTTGGTACATTTTCCATCACAAGTATAGCTTCCCCGGATCTTTTCCACACTAGCATTCGGTGGAGGCATCTTAATCTCTTCCCATACTATTCTGCGACTTCTCTCGCCCTCCACGGTTATTTTGCCTTCGTCCACCGTAAGTTTCTTGCACATGATCTAGCCTCTCGAATCTTATTATTGCTCATTACGGTTGTAGTAGTTCCTTTCTCGTTCAAACTCTTCTTGATCGTGGCTTCCCATGGCTACTATCTTCCGCTGTCCCTCATCGCCTTTCCTTGTTTCTTTGTCCTTGCGAAGTGCTGTGCATTGTATTTATGAATTGAGGCAACAAGCTTGCGTTCGCAGCATTCGAGCTTGTGTTCGCGATGGATAAGAATTCATTTCATTCTCGTCTTTCTTCTAAGGCAATATATTCTTCCCGTAACTCTCGCAGATTCCGCCATCGTGATTGTATTTTTGATTCTAAAAATTTGAATGTATAACAAGTTAGTCATAAGAGAGCATTCACAAATGAGAGGATGAGATATCTTTCCTCAACCCGTCCCGCCATTTCGCTACACATGGTCCTCCATCTTATTGTCAATCGCCTTAAGCTCTCGCCAACCCTTTGTTTCAACCCGAATACATCTTCAATGCCCGGTCGCGAAGAGTTGTTACTTATGTATGCTCCAGGAATGTGGCTTGTAAATGGTTAAATGATGTGATTGTGTTCCTTGCGGACCTTCAAACCATTTTAGTGCTTCTCCTATTAGGCTTGATGCGAAATATTTGCACAAAGTATAGCATCATGATTCTCCCACTGTAACATACATCTCATATAAGCCTTGATATGTTGTACCGCATGTGTTGTTCCATCAAAGATGTTGGTTAATGCAGGTAGATTGCACTTAGGAGGTATTCCTCCCATCTCGTACTTCTAGCGTGAAGGGATTCTTCGCAGCTTTCTCGCGATGGCTTGGTCCAATTGTTTCCTTCCTCCTTCCCTTCTATTGTTCAAGAATCCTCTCATTTCAGCCCAGATTCTCTTAAGATTTGTTCATTTGCCTCAGAATTTGATTCTACCGGTCTTTTTAGCTCTGCCTCTCTCCTTCTACGCTCGTGCCTGTTTTGACCTTCTTGCTCGTTATTTTCTTCTCTCCTTTCCCTGCGACGTTCTTCTTCGTTTCTTTCTTCGATTCGCACACCATTATATCGGTTGTTCTCTCTTCTTGGCTGTCTCTCGGCCTCTCATCTGCACCCTCTCATATTCTTCATTAATATTTCTATTGGTACGATTTTGTTCCCTCCTTCTTTCTCGGTTGTCATGGTTATTCTGCCGGATTGCCTCTTCCATCTCTTGATTTTCCATTTCTGCTCTTATCCTTTCTTCTCGCGAGCTAGCCGTGCTTGTTCAATGTAATGCCTCTCAATGTCATCCTCAATCTCTCGGTTTCTTCTCAATTCTTCTCTCCCGTGCAAGATTATTCTCCCTTCAAGACACTGGGTCATTCGGCCCTTGGAGTTGCATGTTTCCTTGATTTTCCCTATTCCGCTCATCTTGAAGATTTTCGGCCGAGGAATATAACGATCTTCCATTTCCCCTCTTCTCTCGCCATGCTCTGTGCTTGGATTTTGTGTTTCTTGTTGGTTTTCTTCCTCGGTACTTTCTGTTGGTAAAACTCTTCTTCTTTCTTCCCTATTCGATCTTGAACTTGATCTCACGCTACTTCTTGATCTCCTATTTTGCAATCTCATATTTTCCATCCTCAATTCATGATTTTGTCTTGTCAAGTTTGCTCGTTCCTCTGCCTCTAGCCGTCTCTCTTCGTGTATTGTTTGTCTCAATCTTTCTAATGCTGCGATTTCTTCGTTTCCTGGATTCATTTCTCCATTCATTCTTTGCTCTCCTCCTCCTTGTCCGTTGTTCACCAGCTGCTGCTCCTCTTCCCTCTCGTCTTCAGAATCAGACCTCCAAGTATGTACACTTACTCTATCATAATCCACAGCCGCGTTTGCTACTGGGGAGATCGGTGGCTGATTTTGATCTTCTCCATCATTTCTCATATTCATCCTTGACGATTCTCCTGTTTCATTCCTCCTTTCTCCAGCAAGTCACCCACTTCTTCTTACAATCGTTGGTTGCCCTTGTACATTTCTTCTTCTAGCCATTTTTCTTTTTCAATGAATTCTTGAGTATCTTCTCCAAACCTTTTCTCTGCTAATCCAAATTCTTTCCAATTTCTACGTCAATCTCTGCTCAAATCCCTGTTTCTAGCGCATATGTAGTAGCAGGAAATCCCACACTACACCCCTTACTCAATTTTGCTTAATTAATCCATTGAAAGATGTAAGATCAAGAATATTTATTGATTGAGTCCGTGAAATGTTTACACAGGAAAATAGAATTACACATAGAAGTTAAAACACTCTTAAACTTTCTCTCTCCTAATGACTTGCTTAACAATTCCCAAAAGATCTCTCTCTTCACTGACTCATTTAGCCCTTTATATAGGGTAATACATAGTGGATGATGACTAAGCTATCCTTTATTTTCGGGAATATCCCGCGAAGTGTCGCAAGTGCACGAATATTCATTCTCGCGACACTTCTTAACCCTCGCCAGGTTTCATGTCTTCCAATTGTTTTGTTTGTCGTTATTCATCGCGTCGTTTATTTTAGCTCCCTGCGACTCCCTCGCGACACCGTTGTTTATTAATCTCGCGGACCTTGTCCGTTGCGATATTATGATCCTACAAAAATGGTAAAGAGCTAAAGAAATTACAATCACTACAAACTTTCTCTCTCCTAATGACTTGCCCAACTCTCGGAAAAAGATCCCTCTCAACAGTCCTGCTCGACTCCTTATATAGGGTATTACTTAATGGATGACAGCTAAGTTGTCCTTTATTTTCGGTAATGACTTGCGAAATATCGCAGACGTTCAAATATATACTCTCGCAAGTTTCCTAAATCTCGCTAAGTCTTCACATCTTTCTCGTGTTTTGGCTGCCGTCATTCATTTCGTCATTTATATTACTCATTTGCGACACTTTCGCAATATCGTCGTTTATTGATCTCGCGAGGTATTGTTGTTGCGATATTCTGATCCAACATCTTGCCTCTTCTCATGTCTTCTCTGCGAAGAAGAGAATGTCATGAGAATTAGTATTTTTGAAATGCCTCAACGGTTCATCTTTATCTGTTATAATCTCGTACTTTCACACAGAATTTATTACACATGTTTCTTCTTCCGCTCTTTTCTTGACACGTCTCTTTCAACCGTCTTTTCTTGACCATTCACGTCTCTTGTCGCATTAAATGCATTTATCTTCTCGAGAGTTTTTCTCTATATATAGTTTTCTCACCTTCCTCTTCTTCTTTTTTACTTTCTCTCTGCAAATCCTCTTCAATTCTTCTCCTCCGCCATTCACGTTCCTGCTACTGTAAATCTTTCTTTTCTTCTTTCTTTTGGTCTTTAACTTTCTAATCATTCCCATACTCTGAGAATGGCTCCACCTAGCCGTAAATATGAAACTCTCTTGGGTGATACTCAAAAGAATTTACTAGAAAAGGGTTTCACCTTGTCCACCATTCGCAATCAAGAATCTTCATCTATTCTTTCTGCAAAATTGTTTCTGATCATCATTGTGATGATCAGAAAATCATAATCTCGCTAGGTCAAGTCCTCGCAGGTCTTCCCATTCCTCTCTACAATCCCGAATTGCCCTTGTTCTATGAAATCCTTTCTCATGAGAAATTCTCGCGAGCTATTTATCAATTAAGTGGTGATTGCATCCGTCTAATGCTTGAATTCGCCAATCGTGGTGCTGGTAAGGGATCTCTATATCCTGATGACGTCAAAGATCCTAAATTCGCAAACTTAGAGATAGTCACTGAAAAGTATTCAGTAGAAAACTTTTTTGAAAATTATGAAGTGATAAATATGAAGAATGATAAATCTCGCTGGGGTGCTCGATTGAAAAGAAAAGAGAACGTTCCCGACGATAAGATACTCATGTTAGATATTGATTGGCACTCTGGCAAGAACAATGTTCCTGTTCTAAAGATGAGAAATGGTGTGTCTTTCCGCTATTTTTGAACGGACCTTACATTTGTAGTTCCAAGATACTCCTCGCGAATCTCGCAAATTATCATCCTTGGGTATTTAATTGGCCCGAGAAAGCAAAAGAGGTATATTTTCTAATTTTCATTCGCTTTGCGATGTTTCCTTCCTTTTATATTTACTAAACTTGCGAAATTTTCGGATCACTAAATTGAGAAAAAGTTATGAAAGAAATCCAAAGCCAAGTACTTTGGCGACACTTCGCTCAATCACGGATGAAGTAAGAAATATTTTCTCTTGTTATTCACAATATTGTTGCCTCTATTTCTTATCTTCATTCGTGTATGTAGGTTGGTGTTGAAGTTGCCGGCGAGGAAGAAACTTCAAAAGCTGCAAGAGTTAAAAGAAAGGGTAAAGGCCCTCTTCGCAAAAAAAAATCTGCTGCACCGCCTTCTAAAAAACAAAAGACCCATTCTTCTTCTCGCTCAAGTCCTCAATCTAGTGAGATTTCCGATGAAGAAGACGATGATGTAGACATTTCTACCGTGAAGGAGGATCATCTATCTGAATCTCCTATGTCGTTATTGTCTAATATCTTTTCAGACTCCATGCAGGGGCTTGGAGATGACCGCCTCTCTGGTATATGCGAAGCTCTCGCAAGTATATGTGATGCTTCTTTACTGGAGGGTAATGAGTCTCTTCGGGGGATCTCCAGATCATTGACTCCTAGCTTCTTGAATGCACTCAGTGCCTTGGTATGTTTATATTTCTTTACTCCTTCATAATTTTAATTTTAAATCATATATTAATAGTTTCTTTATCTTTCTTTATAGTATGGAAGAGCTTCCTTTGCTGTTGCCTCAGATCTTGAGAAGAGGCGCAACAACTTTGAAAAGAAAAATCTTCAGCTTCACAAAAAGACCGAAGAACTAGAAATTGAAGTTGCGACATCTCGCAAGAAAAATGAAAATGAGACTGCCGCTCTTCGCGAAAGAATTCAACAGTTGGAAGCTGAGTCCTCTACCCAGAAGAATAAAATATCTACCCTTCAAAGTGCTAATCAGCAACTTTATGGTATAAAAATCTTCTCTTTTCTTCGTTTCTACTTTGTCATTTATTTTTCTTTGTCTGACTTATCATTTCGCGAGACATTTATAATCTTTCGACGAAGCCATCCTTCTCCATTCATTTCCTGAGCCTATGGATGATGATGCTCTTCTCGCTCATCTCAACGAATCTATAAGTAGTTCGTCAAACAAAATTAACTCTCTTTCATTAAATGAACTTCAAACCAAATTTCGTCTCTTAGAAATTGAGCATAGATTTAGTTTAGGTTTAGCCAACCGATTTAAACGTTTATATCTTAGTTCCCACGAGAATAATAATATTCTAAGGAAGAAAATTAATAGCCTTATAGATGACAAGGATCGCATTGCTAATCAAGGTGCACAAGCATTAGCGAAATTCCAAAAAACTCTTCTTGAAGTCCAAATTGAACGAGATGAATCTCTTCGCCAAAATGCCATACTTAATGAGCGAGAAAATCAAATTCGTTCACTTCTTGTCATAAATAGTGATGATGAATTCGCTTGGGCTGCGAAAGTTCTAGATAATGCCAGAAATAGTTTAGATGTTAGCGTCAGCCTTCATGCTGAGCATACTGCCTTGGTTAAAGATATGATTTCTGACAGAGAAGGTTGTTAACTATTCTTCATTACTTTACCACTTTTTTTTGTGAAACTGCTATTAAATTATCGACTCATTGTCATTTATTAAAGAATCCGAGAAGAGGTTTCAAATTAGAATTAAGGAACTTGAATATGAGAAAGCACAACTTGCAAAAGACTTCTCTCTTCGCAATGACAAATATTCTAAGCTGAAGAAGCAATTACAAACTACTGTGGCGAATTTCGATAATGATGTTGTCCGTTTTCGCAATCAAACTATTAAAACAGTTTGCGATGACCACAATATCCCTCTTTCTTCATATCCTTGTCTTCTTGATGAGATTCCTGAAAATATACCTTCCTTGGATGTTTCTGATAGTGATGCTAGCGAAGAAGAGGAGTCTGATAAAGAATCTGATGAAAAAGAAGAATGAACTGAGAGATAGCTCCATTTTCCTTTTTCTCTTCTTGTGATACTTGTACATTTATCCTTTTAGCCTTCCATTTTTGTAATCTCTTACTGTAAATCTATCACATGAAAATAAATAACAAGTTTTTACTCTAATCATTCCCATACTTGCCTATGTTATTTATTTTCACATGAGAGATTAAATCGATAACCTTTAAGTAATAATACTTCTTAGTTTCGCAACTGCTGTTGCTAATTCTTCACGAATAAATGAAGAAGCCATTTTCACAAGTTTATTTGGTTACTCAATTTCTTGTGTGATCTTATCTTCATTTATGTTGAAATTCATCATTGCGACAAGATCGCAGGACGTCTTTACATTTTCATGTAATGACCCCTTGATCTTGCCTTATCATTGCTCTTGTGTGGTCTTATTTTGCCTTCCTAGTTAAAGGTATTATTTTGCCACCCCTCATTTTTGCGTCAATGTGACAGGCCTAAATATTCTTACGAACATAAAGTCCCATGACATTGCCGTCTTGCGACAAAATCACAGGACGTCTTTACACTTTCATATAATGACCCATTGATCTTGTCTTATCATTTCTTTAGTATTTTTGCCTCTGCAGGATATTTTTCTTGCGACAATATGACAGGTCTAAATGTTCTTGCGAACATAAAGCCCCATGACATTGCCGTCTTGCGACGAAATCGCAGGACGTCTTTACACTTTCATGTAAAGACCCATTGATCTCGTCTTACCCTCGCGTTAGTATTATTGCCTCTTCAGGATCATCGCACAAATATGACAAGCCTAAATTTTCTTGCGAAAATAGAGCCTCATGACATTTGCATCTTAAGACACTTATCATCTCCCTAATGGAGGGTGCCGCCCTTATCATCTCCCTGGTTGCCCCTTCAAGGAGGCGTACATCGGCCATACAAGACTAGATCCTCCCATCCGGTCTTCACAACAACCAGTTGTTTTCGTGAAGACTTGAAGAATGTGATATTAGGATATGAGACATTACAAGTATTAGGATATGAGACATTACAAGTATTACGTGAAGACTTGAAGAATGTATTAGGATATGAGACATTACAAGTATTACGTGAAGACTTGAAGAATGTGAAGAAGTAAGGAGCTATAACGACGACATCATCCTTCCACTTGAGGTTAGTAATATTTGACTTGAACTGTTTCATTCCCTAACGTATCTTTCAAGTCGTTCATATTGAAAGCATAACTGCGAAGCATGAATGATTATACTCTAGTTAGACGTAGTATTAAGGAGTACAATACGAAGTATAACGCTTTTCTTTTGAACTTCGTATATAAGACATTGACATAATCGTTTGAATGCTATTGTGATTATGTATGGGTATGAGGTGAAGATTTCATCCTAGGAAACAATGTTTTACATTCGTTTAAAGGAAGTAAAATCATGAACTTGTTTTGTGAATTGATGAGTGCCAAATAGTGCATATTTATACACCTTTTTATTGGCATTTTACTCATCTTTTGCGCTTAGAAATCAGATATTATCCTGCATTCTCGTATTTTCTTTGTTTTCAAGAATAAATATTTGTATTAATTAATTTTGTGTTTTTAGGTAATAAATAAAGCTTGGAGAATCGAGGAGCCAAAAGAGCGAAGAATTAGAGACGAGCATCTATGGAGCAGAGATAGCCAAAGCCGCAAGGCAACGGTTGCAACCCAACAAGTAGCAACTCATCTACTAGACATGGGCTTGAGCTAGACCCGACCCGCGACCGGATCCAAGCCCATCCAACCCGAACCGTTGAGATCACACCTAGCTGCATCCTACGGTCGCTGCCTTCCACGCACATCGAAGTTATTTGCTCCCGTGCAATACTAGATCACTCCAAATCTTCCTCGGCCCGTTCGTCAGATCTCGCCACTGTGCATCCTACGCTCGCTCCATCAGTCTCATCAAATCTTCATGCTCCCGCACCACAACGAAGACACCTATATATTCCCCCAAAACCTAAACCTAATTTCTCTTTCTTCCTTCCTCTCCCTCACCCGACACAACCAGACACCACTCCATCCCTCTCTTCTTCCCCGACCAACTCGCTAACCACCACCTTCTCCATCTCCCGCCACAGGTATGCAACAACCACTCCCCGCAACAGCCGCTCCATCTTCGCCACCTCTAGTTTTAGTTATCCCTTGCCTAGCCTCTCTCAACAACTCTAGAGGCTATGAAAGAGATAAATGGAACTAGGGTTAGGGTTGTGTAAGCAATCAATTAATGGAGTCGGAGACGATTGAGTAGAGCCATCACTCGATTCCAGAGACGTGGGTGAGAGATTATTGAATTTAATTTCTATTTTAAAGTAAATTTAGGGTTTGATATTTTGGGGGATTTTGCATGTATAAATTGAAGGTGTAATTGGATGTTTGAGGGCATGCCTGGGCTAGCCAGAGCACCACTTAGTGTTAATTTGTGCTTTATTTTGTTGATGTTTTAATTAAGTAACTGGGGTTGGGATGGAACCCTGGATTGCATGTTAAGTTGTTCCCTTTGTTTATTGTTCTTGTTATGCTTAATTAGAAAGATTGAATTAGCTAATGGAGCACATGACCTTGTGATAGAGTGTACTGTAAGAAGACACTCTATACTAGGGGGGAGTGTGTGAAATTAGCCAAGACATTATCATGTTATTCTTCCCCTGGAATGAATCAAGAGCATAATTAGATTAGGAATTGCCTTAGCATAAAATCAAGTGGTGGATTCTCTGCCCCCAGTATCTCACAATTTAGTTCTTTGCCTTAGTTTAGAGTCACTACACCTCAGTCGCATCGACAACAAACCAATTATAGCTTTGTGTTACTGAGTCACTCATAGAATTGATTAAGTAAGCCATTAGATCATCTTAAGCACCACAAGTCTCTGTGGGATCGACTCGTACTTGTGCCCTGTGCTTCATAGCAGACACCGTGCACTTGCGGTATAATTTGTAGGCTAAAACATAAACACCTTTCCAGGCCTACCAAGTTTTTGGCGCCGTTGCCGGGGACTTGGCGTGTGCCCTGTGATTTTTGGTTTGACTCTACTGATTTGTACATTGTACATTGTATATTAGCATCTGTGCTGCATCTGTCTTTACATTTGTGCATTGTATTTAGCATTCTTAGTAAGCTCATCTGTTTTATCATTGCATTCTTTGTTTTTAAGTCATTTTTTTATAGTAACTTAGTGGTTAACCATCTATCTTTGCATCAACTGTTACCAGAGTTGTAACTTAGTAACCATCTTAACCTAGTAAAAACTAGTTAGTTCATTTCATATAAACTTGCATCTCGGTTCATTTGCACTTTGGCTTTGATCTTTGTTCGGTTAAGTTTTCTTAATCCTGTCCCAAAGAACTAAACCTTTCTATCAAGCTAACAGTACAAGGCCGAGTCTTTGTCTTCTTTGTGCCTATGAGCAGCTGAGGCAAGCCAAAGGAAGGGAAGACAAGGATCAACATAGCCTAAACTGCCACTGTCACGATTCGCCCGAGTCGATTTGGAGGTTAGCCTAAATTGCTACCAAACTATGCATAGCTTAAATTCTGCGTGATAGCTTGTTGTGTGCCTTACCTTACACGGCCCAACGAGCCAAGCTCCACTGAAGCTGTGAGCTTGAGCAAACAACCACATAACCTAGCTGACCGAACGCAATCTGTGTGCTTACTCGTGCTTTCTAGCCGCAAATCATGTGATACTGATTGGTATTGAGCGACCACTGGCATGCTAGACTGTGATTACGTGACCCAATGTTTTACATAATAGAATAGCTTTCTGCAACCCTTGCATGCTATACTCGGCCAAATAGAGCTAAACTCCAGCCCACGAAGGCTGTGAGTTAAGCTTGACCCTAGGAAAACCAAATGAGACGACTCACCTTATCCCCGCCTGTACCTTGTGTGAGCTATTCACTTGCCAAATCCCTTGCGTGCTCGGTCCACTGTGCCATTTCTTTGATATCCTTTGAGTCATACTCACTAGCCACAAACATACTGTGATAACTTTGAATGATATGCCATGCCAATACTGTAAATTGTGTGTGACCCGTGATGTTTGAGTGAGTGTCAAGCGGAGAATTGTGTTAGTAGCTAGCTTATTTTTCACACACAAACCAAAGCATATGCAAAGCCTGTGCACATCACTCAATAGTTTTGCTTTCTAGGCTGTGCATAACGTCTGTGATATATAAAGCGGCCAATTTGATCTCGCAACTCCCACTGTGTGCTTAATCTATGAAAACTGAGGTCAACTGACCTTGTTGGCGTTAATGGTGTGAGCATCAGTTTCCACAATTTGTTGTGATTCGACACGCAATGTGTGAGGCATTTGAGTGAGTGTTTGTTAAGTGGCGAGTGTGACTAGCGGTTAGCGATGAGCATATCTTTACGAGCACATAAACTATGCTGTACCATTTTGTGTGAATTTGTGATGTGCATCAGCTGTGCTGTGAAATGTTCAATTTGTGAATCTGTGTGAGCCTGTTGTGTGTTCTGTGCTGATTAAGCCTTACCTTCCATCAGCCCTGAGCTCCAGCCCCTGTTGCTGTGAGTTGAGCTACAAATTGGATAACCCCTGAGCTGTGAGCCTTCTACTTTACACTTTTGTGTGCATAAGCTCTCACTTGCTGTGATGTGTACAAGTTGAGCTTCCTTGAGTTGTCCTTGCTCTGTGCAACTCAAATTTGTGCTGAAACCCTGCACAAAATCCTAACCAGCTGCAACAAGAAGCCAGTGCTGTGTTGATAGCACAGGTTCCACTGGGCTGTGCCCTTAACACTAAACTTTCAGCCCACATACCTGGGTTGTATGATAGGTGTAGAATACACCGTATTTACTATATAGAGTTTATGCTTTCTTTGCTATTTTTCGTGTGAATTATGGATCTTATGTTTGCTTTTGAGTTATCAGGTGCGATGGAGTCACACGGAGGAAAAGAAGAAGAAATTATCCAAATTGGGCCAAAGGGCGAAAATTGTCATCTCACAGGCGAGCTATATGTGGAGCGGCCAAACGCGGCAGCGAGGACGGAAATATGAAGCTAACGGCGAGAGCTTGAAGTTAATCCGAATGCGTGCCCGAGGAAGTTACAAGCGAAACCTATGGATGAGCTTGTCGGATACATGAAACCGACAGGCCATATTTGAGCTAGTTAGCCCTTAGCGAAACATATTGGGTGCCTAGAGTATTGGGTAACCCCTTATCGGGTTCGTTTGAGTGGGATTAGCCATTCCTTTTCCTACACCCTAGATCGAAGTCGGTGTCAATTCCATTAACTTCCCAATCATTATTCACACCCGAGATGGAGTCGAGAGAAAGAGGAAGAAAATGGAATTTGTGTTGAAGTATAGAGAATGAAGAGGAGGAGTTGTTGTTGAAGAGTAGATCGAGATTGATGAAGCTCGGGAGTCTGCAGGTGTGAATCGAGAAGAAGCATAGTGGAAGCGTTTTAGAAAGTTTGCCATTACGGGGTTCGAATCAAGGATTTGTGTGGGCTGCTTGTGAGAGTTCAATGAAGAAGATTCGCCACGAGATCGATTCTGGGTTCTTGAAGATGAGATCGATGATGCTGCAATCGATTCAAAGAAGAAGCATGATTGGGTTTGAATTGCTCGATCTGTGATGAGCGAACTTGAGGGTCAGTGATAAACAAAGATGGGTTTGAAGGAAAATGAATGGGGATCGATTTGAGATTCAATTTTAACAAAGCAACAACATACTGAGATTGGGTTGTGGTTGAATGTGTTTAAATTTGTTGTTGTGGTGACAATGAAGCTCAAATGTATGAAATGGGATGATAGAATTACAATTTTGGGATTGAAAGAGTGAACCATTTGGTAATGGATGTTTCGGGTGCACAGTGGGAGCCGATAGCGAGCCGATTCTGGCCGTGAGGTTAGAACTGGGAAGTGTTGGTTGCCAAGGAGAAGATGGAGGTTCTTCATCTGTGGTGAAACTGTTTGGGTTCTTGCGGTATGTTGAATGGCCGGTGGTGGTGCACAAGTGGATGGAGCAAATTGTTGCAGGCAAGATAGCAAGGCACATTTGTTGCTTCGGGAGTGCAAAGAGATGCGGTTCTTGTGGAGTGGAGCTTGATGTTGCGGTAGCTAAGTTGCGGTGCGGTGAGGCAATGCTTTGTGTTGGATATGGAACTGGCCGAGGTGGTTTCTGAGGCGGTGTTGCAGCCATGAAGATGGTTTGGTTGAACTCGGGGTTTGAGCTCATCGGGGAGAATGGTGGTTTTGAGCTTTTGGGGTTAATTAGGGGGGTTGGTTGATGGTTAGGCATAGAGGAGTTGAGATGTTGATGTTTGCATTGAGCTAAAGGCGAGCTTGAGCTCATATTGCAGCCGGGAGTCTTGAGCCTTTGCCGGAGCGGTGGTAATTTGAATTGCGGGGACTATGTGTGCGGGCTGTGTGGCTGTAATGGCTTTGGCTGGATGAAGTTGCAATTGGTTGTGTTATACGAGGCCGGACTGAGTGAATCGGCTGGTGCTATAATGAACTCGAGATGCGGGTTATAGAGCTGCAGGGGAAGGCTAAAGTGCCGGTGAATTGGCCTCGCAATTGTAATTTGTGAGGAGGTTTGTCTTGGAGAGGAGATGAGTAGGTCACAGTGGTTCTGAGGGATGATGTTTTGAGTTGTAGGAAGTGGAGTTGGTCTTTGAGAGATTGGAGTTGGTGGCATAGAGGCCGAGAACAGCTGGGATTCGTGGCAGTGTTGGCGTGGTGCTCTTTGATAGAAGTTGCAGGAACTGAGTACATGGAGATGGTGCTGGAAGGTCGAGAAGGACTTAGAATTGGCTTGAGACTGCGCGTAGTTCAGTCCAGAGACCATAACTGTCAGACCGTTTATCCAAACACTGTGAAATTTTGACACTGTGTAGAAAACACGTAGGCGAACAACTTTTGTGAAATGGAGTTTTTCCAAATTCCTTACCAATTTGTACAGTTTTTGCGTTTTATCTGCTGTTACGTCAGAATTCAGAACTTTCGGTTTTACACATTGAGGACAATGTGAAGTTTAAGTGTGGGGGAGCATTATATGTTTGTATAGTTTGTTTTTGACACCATTAGTGGATGGAACCATTTTGAATGCAGGAGTTGAGGAACCAATTAACTAAAAGGGAAGAATATAGCTCAGAAATCACAAATTAACATGATAGTTGTTACCATATCTCGGAATATCACCATATCACATTCTATTTTTATTTTTCCATATTTATCTATTGTTCTCTAAGTGCTTTGGTGGGTCACTAAACATCGACGTGTTATTACTGCTAGGATGAAATAGAGTGGTTGAGTTACATAAAAAAAAAAAAAAAAAAAATGAAAAAAATTGAAAAAGAAAAGAAAAAAAAAAAAGGACCGATCAATTAGACCAAAACGGAATAAAAAGACACTTGGGAATAGCAGTATGTGTGAAACGTAGTCCCTGTCTCCGTCGCCTAAACAAGCGTGGAATGCAGGATCCAAGGCAACTATCATGTACTTGCTGACAAGAAGCATGCGCTTGGATCCAAAAGATCTAATCATGCCGTCTAAAAAATTGGATCCAGTTTGATTCAATCAAAAAAAAAAAAAAAAAAAAAAATATATATATATTATTGTGTTGAATAAAGTCACTTTTGGTTCCCTTGTATATGCCAATTGATTGATGTAGCATTCAGCACTAAGTAGCTCAATCCAATAGGATTAGGTTCATCTTAGAGTGACCTTGACAGATATGGGAAACATCGAACACTTGTGAATATCCGCCAACATCTATATCTATATCCATCTTCTTAATCTTTTCATTGTGATTGTGGTTTGTTAGTTTCCGAGTATTGTGGCTTGTTCAACTATCTACTTAGAGTTTAGTTACTAATAATTGAATTGAATTTGCAAGGTACCTCCTCCTGTAGTCAATTTGGATTCATTCATTGATTTGTCATGAATAGACGGAGTTTGAAATATAGGTTTTGTAGGTATATCTCTGGTAAACCTTCACGAGACTATAACTCGTCCACTAGGGACACTTAGTGGTTTAAAGGCTTGTTATTTATGCTAAAATTAACCGTAGCCTCGACGACACGGAGTTGTTGTATTTTATTATTTTGTTTGATTTGCTCGAGGACAAGCAAAGTCTAAGTGTGGGGAATCGATAGGTGTAGAATACACCGTATTTACTATATAGAGTTTATGCTTTCTTTGCTATTTTTCGTGTGAATTATGTATCTTATGTTTGCTTTTGAGTTATCGGGTGCAATGGAGTCGCACGGAGGAAAAGAAGAAGAAATTATCCAAATTGGGCCAAAGGCGAAATTGTCATCTCACAGGCGAGCTATATGTGGAGCGGTGAAACGCAGCGAGCGAGGACGGAAATATGAAGCTAACGGCGAGAGCTTGAAGTTAATCCGAATGCGCTCCGAGGAAGTTACAAGCGAAACCTATGGATGAGCTTGTCGGATACATGAAACCGGAGCCATATTTGAGCTAGTTAGCCCTTAGCGGAAAATGTTTGGGTGCCTAGAGTATTGGGTAACCCCTTATCTGGTTCGTTTGAGTGGGATTAGCCATTCCTTTTCCTACACCCTAGATCGAAGTCAGTGTCAATTCCATTAACTTCCCAATCATTATTCACACCTGAGATGGAGTCGAGAGAAAGAGGAAGAAAATGGAGGCGGCTGTGTTGAAGTATAGAGAATGAAGAGGAGGAGAGTTGTTGTTGTTGAAGAGTAGATCGAGATTGATGAAGCTCGGGGAGTCTTTGCAGGTGTGAGAATCGAGAAGAAGCATAGTGGAAGCGTTTTAGAAAGTTTGCCATTACAGGGGTTGAATCAAGGATTTGTGTGGCTTAGCTTTGTGAGAGTTCAATGAAGAAGATTCGCCCGAGATCGATTCGGGGTTCTTGAAGATGAGATCGATGATGCCGCAATCGATTCAAAGAAGCGATTGGGTTTGAATTACTCGATCTGTGATGAGCGAACTTGAGGGTGCAGTGATAAACAAAGATGGGTTTGAAGGAAAATGAATGGGGATCGATTTGAGATTCAATTTTAACAGCAACAACATACTGAGATTGGGTTGTGGTTGAATGTGTTTAGCTGTTGTTGTGGTGACAATGAAGCTCAAATGTATGAAATGGGATGATAGAATTACAATTTGGGATTGAAAGAGTGAACATTTGGTAATGGATTTTCGGTGCCTTTGAGTGGAGGTGATAGCAGAGCCCGGTTCTTTGGTGAGGTTAGAACTAGGAAGTGTTGGTTGCCAAGGAGAAGATGGAGGTTCTTTATCACAGTGTGAAACTCGGCTGGGTTCTTACTTGTTGTGTTGAATGGCGTGGTGGTGCACAAGTGGATGGAGCAAATTGTTGCGGGCAAGATAGCAAGGTTTATTTGTTTAGGAGTGCAAAGAGATGCGCTTTCTTTGTGGAGTCGGAGCGGTGTGCGGTGGCTAAGTTGCGGTGCGGTGAGGCAATGCTTTGTGTTGGATATGGAACGGCCGGGTGGTTCAGTGAGGCGGTGTTGCAGCCATGAAGATGGTTTGGTTGAACTCAGGTTTGAGCTCATCAGGGAGAATGGTGGTTTTGAGCTTTTGGAGTTAATTCAGGGGTTGGTTGATGGTTAGGCATAGAGGAGTTGAGATGTTGATGTTTGCATTGAGCTAAAGGCGAGCTTGAGCTCATATTGCAGTACCGGGAGTCTTGAGCCTTTGCTTAGGAAGCTGGTGGTAATTTGAATTGCGGGGACTATGTGTGCGGGCACTGTGGTTGTCATAATGGCTTTGGGTGGATGAAGTTGCGGTGGTTGTGTTATCTGAGCCAGACTCCGGGAGCTGAACCGGCTGGTGCTATAATGAACTGAGATGCGGGTTATAGAGCTGCGAGGGGGAAGGCTAAAGTGCCGGTGAATTGGCACACGCAATTGTGGGTTGTGAGGAGGTTTGTCTTGGCCGAGGAGATGAGTAGGTCCGGTGGTTCTGGGGATGATGTTTTGAGTTGTAGGAAGTGGAGTTGGTCTTTGAGAGATTGCGAGTTGGTGGCATAGAGGCGAGCAGTGGGATTCGTGGCGGTGTTGGCGTGGTGCTCTTTGATAGAAGTTGCGAGGCGAGTACATGGAGATGGTCTTTGGAAGGTCGAGAAGGACTTAGAATTGGCTTGAGACTGCTGTTTGTAGAGTAAATGGGTTCTGGGGAGATGGAATTGGAGGTGCATATGAATGTGAATGCTTTGAAGTGAGTTCAAGAAGATAGGCGGCGAGGAGTGGTGTCATGGCTTGTAGCCGCGATTTAGCGGCAAAGACATTGATCTTTGCGAGTTCATAGGCTGAAGAGAAGTGTGATCATTGTGCATCACAAGGGTGTAAGGCTAAAGCACCAAGATTGTGCTTGATTTAGTTTGGCCGATGCGGTGGCATGGCACGAAGTGACCCGATCCACTCGGTCGGCCGGTTTGACCGTCCGACTCGGATTGACCCCGGCCGACTTGACCCGTTGACCGGTGGCCAAGGCGGACTTTGCGGTCACCGAGCCCGATTCCGGGCACTTCTCGCCGATTTCCGGCCACAATACCGATTTTCCGGCGACGACTTTTTGGACATATTTTCTACATGGGTTTCTCTCTCTCGTGGGCTTGGTGGATTTACATCTAATGGACTTTGAAGACAAAACCTAGTTTTGGAAGGAGTGGAGCTATATAAAGAGAAGACTTTTATTATCTATGGGAGATCTTTTATCTTACAACGTTTTACTATTATCTCTTCCACTTAGTTTTCTAGGGTTTACACCATGAAGTCTTTTCTCTTTCTTCTTGTGATGAACTCCATGAATATGAGTAACTAAGTTTTTATTATTGGTTAAAGACGTAGTTGGATTTTGCAACCAAGTTATGATTTTTATGAATTAGTTTTCTCTCAATATTATCGTTCACGTTCTACGGGTTACAATAATTGCATGATTGATGGATTGCAATATGATTGAGTGTTTGTTTAGTCGAGTCTAGAATTGATTGAACTCACATCCACATCTATAGCTATTTTAGGGTTTTCATCGAGCGATAACCTTGAATACTAGTAGCATGATATGATTCTAGGTTGTAGTGATACATCCTTGTAGTCATATGTAGAAATTGACCTTTGTTCGAATTGTTTGCGCAATGTATTACAATTGCATTGATTAGCTATTTCTGAAACTTAATGCTCCTGGGAATTGAACTTGATTAGCGCAAGGCGTTAGGTTATTCTTTAGGTAGATTTCACATACGCAGCCCTAATGTGTGTGTTGATAACTTTGGAAATTTCGGAGTATTCTTGCAATAAGGTGTTCCATGGCTTTTGATGATAGCGAGATTAAATACGAATTCTATTCATATATTCATAAACTTGTTTACAATTGAAGATGAAACCTTTATCCAATATTTCACATCCTTGATTTGCGTGATTTATTTCCTTTGTTTGCTTTTTGTTTATTTTTATTTACACAATCGATGAAATTCTTAGGGTGTTTTATATAGGAAACCATAACAATTTGACAACCTAGACCTCTCTGTGGGATCGATCCTTTCTTGCCCTTGCTATATTTATATTTTGAGTAGTAAGAAAGTGTAATTATATTTGTGTCGCTTACGACAGCGATCATTGTACCTTTTCTCCCAACAACTGGGCTCTATTTTTGCACCTGCCTGAAGCCCACAACCTGGGCTGATCATAACCTAGAGCCCACACCCAAACTGGGCCGTGCAAACATCCGAGCCCACGGTTCCAGCAGAGGCTGTACATTCCCAACAAACCAAACCATGCCCAGCATGCCTTTGGGCTTGCATAACCTACAGGATGTGCATTTTCATGTCAGGCTCTGCAAATAAAAGAAACCCACAAAACCAAATGAAACCCAATAAACCAAATTAAGTCCACTACAATTTGGGCTTTGAGTTCAATTTGAGTTGATAAATCATGTCGAGGATTGCAGTACTTGGCGGGGATACAAACAAATCAATTAGAGAGCTTGCTTACGGGCACGCTTCACAGTATGAACTCACATACCATAGTGATTTTAGGGAATTTTATGAGCCTTCTCCGGGCCCTGACCTCACATACCTAATCATTATGATCACATACATCATCCACCACGGGTTGAAAATGAACACTTTTCTCATACCCCAGTCATCACTTTTAGATCAATTAGAAGCTCGATTATATGCTTTAGAAAGGCAATCTGTCAAATCTAATTCCTCTAGGCAATATGAAATTTATGCATGTACCTTATGTGGTAACTTAGACCACCTATAAAGAGAAGCTGTTATATTTTGCATAATTTTAGGCAGGTCTAGGAAAACCATGATAATCCAATGTACGAAGTGTCTAGAAGTGACTATCTTTGGCAACTATTGGGACCATAATCAACTTTGCACACATTCATCATTCACCACGCAGTGGGGAGATGAACAATTTTATACTCCCCCAACTCTAGTTTGCAATCAATAATGGAAACACTCATGGAGCAAAATGCTAGGCTTGAAATGAATGCAATGCATGACCATCAACATAGCAACATGTATGAATTTCCCTTCTTTAGTGAACCTCATGCTCAACCATACAATGAATATCCATATGAGGAATGCATACCCACTAGTGAAGACTCTCCTTCAATAGAACAACTCAAAATGATTCTTCAAAGGAACACGATTGAGTTACAAAATGATATGATTGAAAATAGTGTTTCTAGTCTTACTCATGCAACTAACATTGAATATGAACCTAATCAGGAGGTAGATGAGTACACTATAAATACTACATTTTTGAATGGAGAGATGAATTCTTGCTATGATGATGATGATGATGAATATGAAGAGCATGTGTATTTTGAAAATGTAGCGAGAATATTTAGGTTCGAGACATTAAGTGTCTCTTACATGTGAACCCCATGAATGATGCTTCTTCTAATATTCATATATGTGATGATGATGTGGAACTGTGCTATTGTCATGTGAAAATGAACATGATTTACCCTCTTGACTTTGAAAGTGTGTGATGGTACAAATGATTTTATACATGAAAATAACTTAGATGTACCTAACTCTCTCTCTGAGTCACAATTGAAACTCCTCCACCCAACCTAGGTGTAGTTTGTCACAAAATTGCAAAACCAACTTTTCCGAAAATGCCTAATCTAGGCCTAGAACTTTGTGCTTCCCAAGTCCTCTTGGACTATTTTTGCATCAAAATATAACACTTTTAGGAACCACAGTTGGAATGTGTATGTCTGTTATTATTAGCAAAACTCATTTTGAGTTAGACCTTTTGCATGCGTACCTTTACAATTGCAAGATTTTGTGCTCTCAAACACACCAGTTCACAAGTTTATGTTTGGGGGAAACTCATTTCCCAATTGCAGTCTTACTTGCACTCTCATTTATATACAAGTAAGGCTGCTGATGTTTGTATATATTTTCTATTGGGTTGATCCTCAACTCTTTAGACTCTTGGTTTATGGTGAATTTTCATTGTATATAATCCAGTAGGACTTGTTAAATTTTTATTTCCTTGATTCGGTTGAGTCTTCATGCGCATATATTATGCTAATCCGATATGATCTCCGTTGAGAATGTTGGATTCTAGCCTTGACTAAAGAAGCTCTAACCGTGCTCCCGCCGACATCCGGTAATCTCTTCCCTTTCTCTTATCAGCATAGTTCTCATGGTATGTGACTGCTTAAAATTTTTCCTATCTGTTGACACATTGAGGACAATGTTTGATTTAGGTTTGGGGGTGCATTTGCATTTAGAGTTTTTAGTCTTTTATTTTACCTTTTATTTTCAAAAAAAAAAAAAAAAAAAAACTCTTTTTGTAAAAACCTCCAACTTTTAGAGATTTTAGAGTCACTAGCATGCTTCTAGCTATGTTTACATAGAGAATCGACGAAATAACGAAGTTAGAAGTCTTAGGAGAACACAATCGGGTTCCTTAGTTGATTAGAGCGTTAAAGTTGGATTTAACCATACTAGGAGGGCGAATTGGGTCTTTATTAGATATTCGGTAGTAGAATTGTGATCACCCATAGTGGAGACTACCCAATTTACATCAAGTGAGGCACCAACCTTCAATTTTTGCAACTTTCTAGAAAAGTTTGTTAGAGTGTGTCCGTACGTCAATTCCGGGTAGGAATGGTGAGCTACCCAACTTCGCACCATTTTCAGCACTACTTTTGATCTCTTGAGTGCTAGTTTTTGTCAATCATGAGGGTGACGTCTAAAGATGAAAACTTCTTCTAAATACCGATTTGCGATTAGCATCACTCTCTCTCTCAATCAGCAAGACCCATAGAAACACATCATCGTCAACAAGCGGAGCATCATTGGAATATTGAAAGAAAAATTGATATAGTCCAAGGTTTATGAACAACAAAGAAAAAGAAAAAGAAAATAGGATGAGAATTAATAAAATTTATAAAATCAAGACAATACAAGTTGTGGAAAAATTGAGTGATAAAGTCCTTTGTCCATGGAGTTAGTTGTTTCATTATTTTTATTTTTATTTTCACTTTTTTAAACTAAAAAAAAAAAAAAAAAAAAATCAAAAAAATAAATAAATATATATATATATTGTAGTTTATTTTTGCTACCACCATGGTAAAGAGAGTTCAAGAAGAAAAATCCAAACAACAAGGAAATTGAGTAGAAAAGTTAAAAATTGTCAAGTTTTGTGAAGTTTAGAAGTTAGGTCATCAACATTTGAAGACCAGAAGACCGAAATAGAAAGAGTGAAGACGTTTCTATGGTTCCTATGAGAGAGTGATATTAATTGCCGATCGGGTGAGAAGTGAGTGAGTACTCCCATCCTTGCTAATGGTTGATTTCCTTTCTTAGAGATCATCGAGAAAAAGATTCTTTTTGTCCACATACGTGGAGTCTCCGAAATTATTTCGGAAGGTTATCCTTCTTACCTACAACGTGTGCGGGATTTCTCTCTTTATTCCTTTTGCACACATGAGAGACTAAAAAAGCGATCTTTTGAGTGCAATTATCATAAAATCCTAATGGTGAGGCGGAAGTTGAGACTTATGATCACAATCGAATCCGAATTCTTTCATATGGTATGGTTATTTCTCGCTCGGCACTTAAGGATGAGAATGCGTTCTTTGGTAGTTCTAACTTCATGTTACTAGCATGCGAAACTCTATGTCCTCATAGCTCCTTGGATGCTTGAGACTCTTTTACACTACGAAGTTGGAGAAGGTTTTGTGGGTACACCCTTGGTAAACCCTCACGAGACTACAACTCGTCCACTAGGGACACCTAGGGGTTTAAAGGCTTAGTGCATACGCTAAATGCATTCGAGAGACTGCGACGGGGGTATAGTTAGGATTTCTTTATTTTCGTTTCACTTGAGGACAAGTAAAATTCAGAGTTTGGGGGTATTTGATGAGTGCCAAATAGTGCATATTTATACACCTTTTTATTGGCATTTTACTCATCTTTTGCGCTTAGAAATCGAGATATTATCCCAGTTACGTATTTTCTTTGTTTTCAAGAATAAATATTTGTATTAATTAATTTTGTGTTTTTAGGTAATAAATAAAGCTTGGAGAATACGAGGAGCCAAAAGAGCGAAGAATTAGAGACGAGCATCTATGGAGCGAGATAGCCAAAGCCGCGGCGCATGTCACGGTTGCAACCCAACAAGTAGCAACTCATCTACTAGACATGGGCTTGAGCTAGACCCGACCCGCGACCGGATCCGAGCCCATCCAACCCGAACCGTTGAGATCACACCTGCATTTGCATCCTACGGTCGGCGCTTCCACGCACATCGAAGTTATTTGCTCCGTGCAACACTAGATCACTTCAAATCTTCCTCGGTAATTCGGATCTCGCCACCATGCATCCTACGCTCGCTCCATCGGTCTCATCAAAGCTTGATGCTCCCGCACCACAACGAAGACACCTATATATTCCCCCAAAACCTAAACCTAATTTCTCTTTCTTCCTTCCTCTCCCTCACCCGACACAACCAGACACCACTCCATCCCTCTCTTCTTCCCCGACCAACTCTGCTAACCACCACCTTCTCCATCTCCCGCCACGGCGCAACAACCACTCCTGCAAATGACCGCTCCATCTTCGCCACCTCTAGTTTTAGTTATCCCTTGCCTAGCCTCTCTCAACAACTCTAGAGGCTATGAAAGAGATAAATGGAACTATGGTTAGGGTTGCAATGTGTAAGCAATCAATTAATAGAGTGGAGACGATTGAGTAGAACCATCACTCGATTCGAGAGACGTGGGTGAGAGATTATTGAATTTAATTTCTATTTTAAAGTAAATTTAGGGTTTGATATTTTGGGGATTTTGCATGTATAAATAGAAGGTGTAATTGGATGTTTGAGGGCATGCACAGGCTGTTGAGCACCACTTAGTGTTAATTTGTGCTTTATTTTGTTGATGTTTTAATTAAGTAATGGGGTTGGGATGAAACCTGGATTGCATGTTAAGTTGTTCCCTTTTTTCGTTTATTGTTCTTGTTATGCTTAATTAGAAAGATTGAATTAGCTAATGGAGCACATGACCTGTGATAGAGTGTCTTGTAAGAAGACACTCTATACTAGGGGGAGTGTGTGAAATTAGCCAAGACATTATCATGTTATTCTTCCTGGAATGAATCAAGAGCATAATTAGATTAGGAATTGCCTTAGCATAAAATCAAGTGGTGGATTCTCTTTTGGTATCTCACAATTTAGTTATTTGCCTTAGTTTAGAGTCATTTACACCTCAGTCGCATCGACAACAAACCAATTATAGCTTTGTGTTACAGTCACTCATAGAATTCAGTTAAGTAAGCCATTAGATCATCTTAAGCACCACAAGTCTCTGTGGGATTGATAGGTGTAGAATACACCTAATTTACTATCTAGTAGTTTATGCTTTCTTTGCTATTTTTTCTTGTAAATTATGTATTTTACGCTTGTTTTGAGTTTTATAGCTACTTTGGAGTCGCACGGAAGAAAAGAAGAAGAAATCACCCAATTTGAGCCAAAAGGGCAAAAAGGTCATTTTACAGGCGAAATACTATATGGAGCCCAGTAGTGGTTAAGGGGCTCTCATTCAGGGTACCCCTTATCACTCAGCAGTGGGTGTTATTAACACTGGGTAGCCCTTATCCGGAGGATGGTTATGTTGGGTAGCATCAACCTGGTCGGGCCCTAACAAGTACCGGATCCAAACCCGAAACCAAACCCGGCCGGCTTTCGTATCCTACCCTAATCGAGAGAAGTTTTCCAATCTCTCATTCATTTCAATCCTCTGGTGAGAAGAAAAGGGAGAAAACGGCTGCGGCCACTGAGTGAAATCGAGAGGAAGCTTG
Organism: Papaver armeniacum; assembly: GCA_023531295.1. Taxonomy (NCBI): domain Eukaryota; kingdom Viridiplantae; phylum Streptophyta; class Magnoliopsida; order Ranunculales; family Papaveraceae; genus Papaver; species Papaver armeniacum. Next base: position 47,037 of record JAJJWW010005272.1, read on the forward strand.
TGAAGGATTTAGTCAAATCGAGAGATCGAGGGAGAAGAGCAGTGAGCTGCTTCTTTGAGAACCGAGAGAAGAAAGGCCGAGACCAGATGAATCTTTGGTGGATCGATTAGAGATCAAATGAGATGAGTATGAGGTCGAGCTGAGAATCGATCTTGCAATTAATTCGGAGAGAAGCTCGGATGATGGGTATGATCTTTGCGGTTGGTCAGAGAAATCGATGGAGAAAGATGGGTTTGTATCTGCTTTATCACGGATGAAGAGCGAGATGGAGATGGCTCGGGAAGAATGGAATTTGTTGCCGTTTGAATTGAGGATGAACGATTAGCTCGGGAAAGTTCGATGAATTTGTTGGTGCAATTTAAACTCGGATGTGAGATCGGGCGTTGTTGATTGTCAAGAGGAAGAAATCGAAGATGGTGGTTCAGTGGATTGGAGTGCTGCTCTTGATTGAGTGTCGAGATGGAATTTGTGCAACACGGATGGTAATGATGAAGCTGGCAATTGCGAGAGATGGCTAGGTAGTGGTTCAAATTGGTTTGATGAAGCTGCAGTGTAATGTGTTGGTGGTTCGGGGCTAGGAGGAGACTCTTGATGGTTGTGTTGGTGGTTGTTCATTCTGAGTTGGTCTTGCGGTTGGTTGAATGAGACTTGCTATGAGGCAATTTGGAGTGGTCGGTGGTTGATGTGGAAGATTGAAGTAGCGAGCCGATCTTTGCAAGACTAAGGAATTGGTAAGAATGCGATGGGATGGCATGACAGTCTTTGTTGTTGTTGGCTGGAAGATGCACCGGTTGGAGCTCGGTGGCTGCAATTGAAGGCTGCTGATTTAGTGTGATGCAATGAGTGATGCGGTGGAATCAAGAGAGAGTACAAAGGCTGAGATGTGCAAGCTGGCGGGAGAAACTTGTGGCATTGAAGCAATGGATTGGATAGAACTGTGGCTTTGGTGAGATCTTTGAAGCTACTGAAGTGTTTCTTTGTTGGATTTTGAAGCCGAGGATGGGTGTGCAAGGAAGTTAGGTTATGATTGAATGGACTATATGAGTTGTGCATTGCGGGGAAAGTTCAAGTGGAGTCCGCGGTTTGGAGGCTTGAGGTGAGTACTGCAGGTGATGATGAATGATGGTTTTGGTTGTAAATTGGTGGATGGCAGAGGCAGAGATTAAGGAGTTTGCAAGATAGCCATTGTGGCTGGGAAGAGCATGGATTCTTTGGCGAGAGATGCTTGGCTGTCTGTTGTGCAATGGCCTAACTTTGGAGTTCGATTACGGCGAATCAACTCGAAATCGGCGATTCAATCCGATCCAGCTCGGTGACTCGGTGATTAAGACTACTCGATGGTGACTCATAGCTGACTCCCTCATCGACTTGACCCGCTGACTAACGGTTGGTTGACGGTTGACCCATTTGACCGTTAGTCCTAACGGTGGAGTGACGGAATATTAAAGTCGAATATTCTCCCGACGGACAAAATTTCCAGTGGTGGCGACGACTTATTCCGGCGGATTAGGCCATAATCGATTTTCGGTGAGCCAAAAATTCAGAATTTTCTATGGACTTCTATCATGGGTGTGAAGACTTTGGCTAGGAATTGGATGGAGAATTGGACTCAAATTTGGAAAGAGAAGGTGGAAGAGTTGAGAAAAGCTTGGAATTGGAAATTGAATTGCAAAAGGAAAAGGATTCTACTCCTTAGAAGATTTGGAGAATATTGGAGCCTATAAAAAGAGAAGTTTTCTACAACTTCTACACACCTCTCTACACACACATCACTTGTGTTTTTGCTTGCTTTTCGAAGATTTTTCTTTTTAACTATTTGTGTGAACTCTTGAAAATTCTTCTTTTAATTATTATTATTTGTGTGAATTTCAAAAACATGAGTAGCTAAATTTCTTATTGATTGAGGATGAATTCCTAGTTCTTAACATATGATTTAAGTTTTTGTTTTCAAATTCTATCTTGAAGTTTTTCACATAATTATCGTTTGTTTTTACTAATAGGAGTGATCTTAAAGACATTCATGATTGATTGATAGATTGTTTGGAGTGCACGCTAAATTGATTTGTTAATTTGATCTAAAGCTAGTGAAAGTTAGGAGATAAGTAATCGTTTCTTGACTCTTTACATAAGTAGCAAACACGAGACCTTGCGGAGGGATTAGTGGAGCAATTGTGTGTAGAAACAACGTTAGCAAGTAGACCTTGAGCTAAGAGTCTAACTACTAATATCAACCTAAGAAATTCACAAAACTTAATGCATGAGCCAAGTTACATCTAGGTTGAGCTAATTCTAGGTGGCTTGGTGATTAGAATCCGGAGTCGAGAACTTAGGTGTCCAGGTGATACAAGGGATTTAGGGGTTTAGCATGAGCTAGCTGCTTTACCTACGGTTGGTGATAATTTGTGACTAATAACAAGTAGAAAAGAACATAACTTTAATCATTGTTTCGTAATGAAGAAGGATTCCTTGGTCTTGTCTCTCTTATTGCTTTCATCTTTCAACTCTCGATTTTAATTGCTTTGTTTATTTTCTTTTGCTTTTTACACCCCCCTTTCGTGACAACTTTTACAACTAAGATCTCTTGCTCCTCGTGGGAACGAACTTGACTTCCATTATATTATTTTTAATTGAGTGGAAATATTGAATTAATTTGATTGCACCTACGACACGCATCAAATTTTGGCGCTACGTCTGGGGAGCAACGGGCGATTTTTAGTTGTTTTTATTTTTCTTTTTGCTTTATTCTTGCTTTGTTAGATTCTTTACCGTATCTAACTTAGTTTGTGAGAATCTTGTTTCAGGTGTTATACCTTTGGTGAATGCTTAGAGAGGGTGGACCGAGTCCAAAAACTTGGTAGGCCCGGAAGATGGGTAAATAAATTGGCCTACAGTGATAACCGCAAGTGCACGGTGTCTTCAATGAAGACAGTGGCAAATACGGGTCGATCCACAGAGACGAGGGGTGCTTTCAAGGTGATCTTATGGCTTTCTCTAACTGCATTTCAAGTGTGACAAGTAACACAGATGTTTTTGCCGATACGGCATATGTTTAAATGTGATGAACCTAAACTAAGTAAAAGATAGTGACAAAGGGTATGCTAAGGTCTCAAATCCACCACTAACCCTATCATGTGTTCAATTCGGTTGAAGTTCTTGTTCTGTGGAAGCTAAGGGTAATGTGTCAATCTTATCATTAGCTTTTTCACTTAGGAGTTTCACTGGTAATAGCTCAATTCATCAGCTAAGGTTGCTAGTTCAGAGTACTAGTTGTCTAACTAAGTACAACTAGTCAAGGGTTAGCACTAATCATTCAAGTATGAGATGAAACACTCTCACTACAATGTTTTCCTAACTACAATGAATACAGGGCATGCATTGTGAGAGCAGAGTAATGAGGTATTAATATTGAGCATATTTGATACATTAAACACTCAAGAACAACTCAACATAATTGAGATCACAATCGAGAGAATTAGGGTTTCACTGAAACCCTAGTAACTCTAAATTAAAACATCAAAATGAAATAAAACTGCAAATTAAACTAAATTGAAGCACTGGCTAGCCCAGGCGTGTCTCAATTCGTCTTATCCCTCTTCTATTTATACACGCAACTCTAAAAAATATCAAACCCTAAATTTATTTTAAAATAGAAATTAAAATGAAAATAAACTCTCACCCACGCACTCATCTACGAATCACGTTCCCCTCTTGTCAAATCGGCTCCGCATCGACTTCTGCAGCTTCCCCTTGATTTATCAATGAAACCCTACCTATCTCTGTCTAGTTCTCTCTTAGCTCCTAGGAGAGAAGCTACAAAAGGACTAGAAAGTGATGAGGTGAGGTGGTGCGGCTTGGGTTGTCGGGAGATGGTAGAGGTGGTGGTTTGCGGAGCGTTGGTATGGTCGGGGCGAGAGAGGGAGAAGGGTTTGCGAGAGGGTTGTTCTGTGAAAGTGACGGGAGAGGAGAAGGGAAGAGAAATGAGTTTAGGGTTAGGCTTAGGGGCTTATATAGGGGCTATGGTGTTGAGCAGGTACATCGAAGATCGATGGGAACGCTGCACCGAGCGTAGGATCTTGCGGGAGAGATCTGAACGGTCGAGGTTGGTAGCCGGTTCTGTTGTGATATGGTGTTGTGCGAGTGCATCAAGAGATGATGTATAGTGAGGGCAGCGACCGTAGGATGTGGATGAGAGAGATCTCAACGGTTTGGAGTAGACGGGCTCGGATCCGGGTCGCGGGTTGCTCCGGCTCAAGCCCATGTCTTGTAGATGAGTTGCTACTTGTTGGGTTGCAAGCGCATTGCTGCTGCATGGCTTTGGCTTTCTGCTCCATAGATGCTCGACTCCACTTCTTCGCTCTTTTGGCTCCTCGGATTCTCAGAACTTTATTTAGTACCTAAAAATACAAAATTAATTAATACAAATATTTATTCTTGAAAACAAAGAAAACAGAATGGGATAATATCTGATTCTTGAGCACAAAAGATGAGTAAAATGCCAATAAAAAGGTGTATAAATATGCACTATTTGGCACTCATCATTTAGCACTGAGCTAGCTGCTTTACCTACGGTTGGTGATAATTTGTGACTAATAACAAGTAGAAAAGAACATAACTTTAATCATTGTTTCGTAATGAAGAAGGATTCCTTGGTCTTGTCTCTCTTATTGCTTTCATCTTTCAACTCTCGATTTTAATTGCTTTGTTTATTTTCTTTTGCTTTTTACACCCCCCCTTTCGTGACAACTTTTACAACTAAGATCTCTTGCTCCTCGTGGGAACGAACTTGACTTCCATTATATTATTTTTAATTGAGTGGAAATATTGAATTAATTTGATTGCACCTCGACACGCATCAAATTTTGGCGCACATTATTAGGGAGCAACGGGCGATTTTTAGTTGTTTTTATTTTTCTTTTTGCTTTATTCTTGCTTTGTTAGATTCTTTACAGTATCTAACTTAGTTTGTGAGAATCTTGTTTCAGGTGTTATACCTTTGGTGAATGCTTAGAGAGGGTGGACCGAGTCCAATACGTCTTCGATCCGGCACTCAACTAAAGGATTTTATTCGTGCGATTAACACTCCACTTTCTCCTTCTTCATCAAGTGATTCGGACAAAGAGGAAGACATAATGGCTGATCGTACACTAAAGGACCTAGCTTCTCACAAGCTTGATACATAACAATGGTGTATCCAAACTAATTCAACCTTCGAGATCAAGCCGGGGTTGATTAGAGAGTTACCAAAGTTCCATGGCATGGTTAATGAGGACCCAAACAAACATCTTATGGACTTTTATGCCATAGTTATGGCCATGCTTCCACCGGAGACTAATGCGGATGGAGCAATGTTGAAAGCTTTCCCGTTTTCTTTGGCGGGCAATGCTAAGGAATGGTTATATTATTTGCCTTCCGGAAGTATCACAACATGGAATGGGATGAAGAAAATTTTCCTCGAGAGATATTTTCCCGCATCCAAAGCTACTCAAATTCGCAAGGAGATTTGTGGATTGAAACAACAAGTGGGAGAATCATTGTATGAATGTTGGGAGCGATACAAGAGGTTGGTGGCAAGCTGTCCACACCATCAATTTAGTGACGTTATGATACTCCAATACTTCTATGAAGCTCTTCACCCAAGCGATAGGTTTCTTCTTGACGCCGCGGGTGGTGGTGCACTAATGAACAAGACTTTGACCGAAGCTAGAGAGTTAATTGAAAGTATGGCGGCAAACTCGCAACAATTCTACACAAGGGATGAACCAATGGTTAGGCGAGTGCATGAAGTTAGTGATTCGTCATCACATCTTGATCAAAGGATGAGTAACATGGAGATAATGATGCAAAGAATGGCGCGTAATTATTAGGATGATGAGACCGAACAAGTGAATGCTTTATATCCAAATCAAAGGCCAAGGTACGATCCATACTCCAATACCTATAATCCCGGTTGGAAGGATCATCCCAACTTTAGTTATGCAAACAAGCAAGCGGCGGCTCCTAATCCATATGCACAACAAGGTGGTTTTCAACAATCACGATTCCAACCTCAACAACAAGGTGGTTATCAACAATTCCAACCTCAAGTGAAAGAACAAGGATCTTCAATTGATGATAAGCTTAATGTCATGATGCAAGGTATTACGTCATTGTTTCAACAAAGCCAACAAAAAAGACCGATTCGGCCATCAAGGACTTACAAACTCAAATGGGACAATTGGCGACCGATGTGAATTTATTGAAATCTCAAGCATCCACAAAACTTCCTTCACAACCATTTGTGAATCCAAGAGAGAATGTTAATGCGGTTACTTTAAGAAGTGGAAGGCAAGTGGAGGGTCCAAGTCATTATGAGGAAGTTAGTGAAGAGGTAGTCAATGACAAGGAGGAAACCGCACCAAAGGAGAATTCCACACCAAACGACCAATCCAAGGAACCGGTTTCTACTTTCACTACTCCACCTCCTTTTCCTAGTCGTTTTGCTAAATCCAAGAAAGAAGCTCAAGACAAGGCACTTATGGATATCTTCAAGAAGATTGAAATCAACATCCCATTCATTGAGGCTATCAAGACAATTCCAAGGTATGCCAAGTTCATGAAGGAATTATGCATCAAGAAGGATAGGTTGCTTGATAATGAAATTACTAAAGTTGGTGAGAGTGCGTCGGCTATGCTATTGAAGAAGATGCCTACAAAGTGCACGGATCCCGGTGGTTTCACGGTGCCAATTACTATTGGTAAACAAAGGTTTGAACATGCTTTACTTGATTTGGGAGCTTCCATTAGTGTGATGTCGGCCGAAATATATGACTCCTTGAATCTTGGACCTTTGAAAGAGACAAGAGTTATTATCCAATTGGCAAACAAGTCTAACATATATCCAAAGGGGCTTGTAGAAGACGTGCTAGTGCAAGTAAATGAGCTTATTTTTCCGGTGGACTTCTTTGTGGTGGATATGGACAACAATGAGAATCGATCATCTACTTCTTTACTTCTTGGGAGGCCATTCATGAAGACCGCAAAAACGAAGATTGATGTTGATAAGGGTACACTCACTATGGAATTCGACAAGGAGATAATACACTTTAACATATTTGAAGCCATGCGCTACCCAAGTGATGTGCATTCCGTTTACTCCATTGATGTGGTTGATTCATTAGCGCAACAAATGGTGGAATTAAACCAAGAGGATGAACTTGATGTGGTGTTGCAAAAGAGCATTGAATTGGACGTCCATGGCTTGTCTAACTTGGATGTTGAAATCTCCAAGGAATTGGTGGAGATGTGTGGTGCTTTGGCGACATTGCAAGAAGCTAAAAAGGGTGATGTTTCATATATATCTTTACCCGTGAATGATGAAGTACTTGTACCATCTATTGTGAAGGCGCCCAAGCTAGAATTGAAGCCACTTAGGACCATTTGAAGTATGCTTTCTTGGGGGATGGAGATGAGCTTCCGGTGATTATTTCTAAGAACCTCACCGGTACAAGAAGACCGTTTGCTTAGAGTCTTGAAAGAGCACAAAACGGCTATTGGGTGGACAATTGCGGACATCAAAGGCATTAGTCCATCCATGTGCATGCATAGGATTCTAATGGAAGAGAACGTGAAGCCGGTACGTGATGCTCAACGTCGGCTAAATCCTCCCATGATGGAGGTTGTGAAAAAAGAGATACTCAAATTGCTAAGTGTGGGGGTCATCTACCCAATTTCCGATAGCAAGTGGGTTAGTCCGGTACAAGTGGTGCCAAAGAAGTCCGGAGTCACGGTTGTTCGAAATCAAGACGATGAACTTGTTCCTACAAGAGTTCAAACCGGTTGGAGAGTGTGTATTGACTATAGAAAGCTTAATTCCGCAACCCGCAAGGATCACTTTCCTTTACCTTTCATTGATCAAATGTTGGAGCGGTTAGCGGGGCATTCTTATTATTGCTTTTTGGATGGTTATTCGGGATACAATCAAATTGTTATTGCACCGGAGGACCAAGAGAAGACCACTTTCACTTGTCCATTTGGAACGTTTGCATATAGACGGATGCCGTTCGGCCTTTGCAATGCGCCGGCTACTTTTCAAAGATGCATGGTGAGTATATTCTCGGATTATGTGGAGCGCATCATCGAGGTATTTATGGATGACTTTAGTGTTTATGGTAATTCTTTTGATGGTTGTTTAAATAACCTTGAACTAATTCTTAAACGATGCATAGACACAAACCTTGTCCTTAATTGGGAGAAATGTCACTTTATGGTAAACCACGGCATAGTACTTGGTCACATTGTGTCCTCTCGAGGGCTCGAAGTGGACAAGTCAAAGATAGATTTAATAAGAAACTTACAATATCCCACTTCGGTGAGGGAAATCCGTTCTTTTCTTGGCCATGCAGGTTTCTATAGGCGGTTTATCAAGGATTTCTCCAAAATCTCCATGCCGATGTGCAAGTTATTACAAAAGGAGGTGCCTTTTGACTTCAACAAGGAATGCGAGGATGCTTTTGACAAATTAAAGGATATGTTGACAAGTGCGCCAATTATCAAATCACCGGATTGGAATCTTCCATTTGAATTAATGTGTGATGCTAGTGATTATGCGGTTGGAGCCGTTTTGGGTCAAAGGGTGGACAAGTTGTCCCATGTTATCTATTATGCATCTAGGACCCTTAATGATGCACAAATCAATTATTCTACCACGGAAAAGGAGTTATTGGCTATAGTTTTTGCGTTGGAAAAATTTCGATCATACTTGGTGGGTACAAAGGTTATTGTGTATTCCGATCATGCCGCACTAAGACACTTAATAAAGAAGAAAGAAGCTAAGCCAAGATTAATTCGGTGGATCCTATTGTTACAAGAGTTCGACATAGAAATTCGTGATAAGAGGGGTGTGGAGAATACCGTTGCGGATCATCTTAGTAGACTTGTTATGTCTCAAGAGGAACTTCCATTACATGACCGCTTTCCGGACGAACAACTTTTCTCCATGGAAGAATCAACACCTTGGTATGCGGATATAGTGAATTACTTGGTGACAAGGAAAGTACCTAGTACAATGTCTAATTTCCAAAAGATGAAGCTTAAGAAGGTATCTAAGCAATATGTGTGGGATGAACCATACTTATGGAAATATGGCGTTGATCAAATAATGCGAAGGTGCGTGCCTAATTCCGAATTTCAATCCATTCTCTCCTTTTGCCACACTTTTGCATGTGGTGGCCACTTTGGTTCGAAACGCACCGCTCTCAAAGTTCTCGAGAGTGGATTTTATTGGCCCACCTTGTTTGAAGATTCATATGTTTTTTTGTAAATCGTGTGATAGATGTCAACGAACGGGCAATCTAGGTGCTCGAAATCAAATGCCACTCACACCAATTCTCACCGTTGAGATTTTTGATGTGTGGGGTATTGATTTTATGGGTCCTTTTGTCAATTCGAATGGGAATTTTTATATACTTCTTGCCGTTGATTATGTTTGAAATGGGTGGAAGCTAGAGCCACCAAGACTAATGACTCTCAAGTTGTTTGTGATTTTGTAAGGGAAAATATATTCAATAGGCATGGTACACCAAGAGTGGTGATAAGCGATGGAGGCTCACATTTCAAGAAGGCTTTCCACGCTCTCCTCAAGAAGTACAACATAACACACAAAATTGGTACGCCTTATCATCCACAAACTAGTGGACAAGCGGAAATTTCAAATCGTGAGATAAAGTCCATTCTTGAGAAAACGGTGAATACCACGAGGAAAGATTGGAGCTTTAAGCTCAACGATGCACTTTGGGCGTATAGAACGGCGTATAAGACACCGATTGGTATGTCTCCATATAGGATGGTTTATGGCAAGGCTTGTCATCTTAGGTTGAACTTGAACATAAGGCTTATTGGGCGATAAAGAAATTCAACATGGAGTATGATGAAGGGGGAAACAAAGGAAGTTACAACTACATGAGTTAGAGGAGATACGCAATGATGCTTACGAGAGTGCCCGTATTTACAAAGAAAAGACCAAGCTTTTTCATGATAAGATGATTTCTCGTAAAAGTTTCATCGTGGGACAAAAAGTCCTTTTATATCATTCTCGCCTTAAACTATTTCCTGGAAAGTTAAGGTCCCGTTGGATTGGACCATATGTTGTTACTAATGTTTTTCCTCATGGTGCAGTTGAAATTACTAGTCTTCGAGACAATTCGGTTTCCAAAGTCAACGGCCATAGGTTGAAGCCACACTGTGAGAACATCGCTTATGTGAATTTGGATGAACTTTCATTTGGAGATGCACTCCCTCTGGAGGAGTAATGTGCCGCAAGAGCTAAGTCGGGTCGTCGACTTTAAAACAAGCGCTTAATGGGAGGCAACCCATCGGTTTTGTATTTCTTATCTTTTTGCTTTTTGTTATTTCTTTTTCTTGTTTCTTATCATGTTAAAATCTCCCACCTTGACTTTACTAGGAGGATTCAATTACATTGAGGACAATGTAAGGTTTAAGTGTGGGGGAGTGGTTAAGCATGTTTTTAAAACAAAAATTACAAAAAAAATTAAAAATTTTTACTTAAAAATTCCAACTTTTAAAGATTTTAGAGTCACTAGCATACTTCTAGGTATGTTTACATAGAGATTTTGACCGACATAATTGAACTTGGAAATGTTAGAGAACTACATTCGGATTTCTTGTTTGTTTGAGTGTTAAATAATGGATTTAATCATGTCGGTGATGCGAATTTGGTGCAGGGAGAAGTGCGTTATTAGAGATGCTGATCAATCATTAGTGGAGACTACCCGTATTCATATCATGAGAGGCACCGACCAGAATTCTTCCATCTACTAAAGAGCTTCTTTTGAGTGTGTGTCACCGTAAGTAAATTCCGGGTAGAATGGTGAGCTACCCAACCTCCCACCAATAGAAGCACTACTCTTTGATCTCTTGAGTGCTAATTTTGTCAATCATGAGGGTGACGTCCATGGATGAAAGCTTCCTTCTTGTAGTTCGATTTGCAGTTAGCACCATTCTCTCTCTCGACAACAACGGATCCATAGAAACACTCTCATCATCAACAAGGGGCGACATCAAAATCTACAAGGAAAGTTGGAAAAAGTTTAAGGTTTACAAGCAACGGAACGAGAAAAAGAGCAAATTTCTTATTCAAGTAAAAGCAACATACAAAGAGCGGATTTCACATATATGTTGAAGACTTACAATATAATGAGGTAATTTTATATCCAAGTATGAAGACTTATTCATAAAAGCGAAGAAAATTAAAATGTGAGAATTTTTGAAGTTTATGATTTCAAGACGATACAAGTTGTGAAGAATCAAGCGGTAAAATACTTCTTCCACGGCCATGGTTTATTTTGTTTAATTTCTCTTGTTTACAAAAAAAAAAAAAAAAAAAAAAAAAAAGAGAGAGAAAAACAAGAGAAATATTTGTTCTTATTTTTATTTAATGAGCCGTGGGGAAGGAAAATATATAAGGAAGTTTCAAGCGACAAGGATTTTAAGGTAAAAAAAAGAGTTACAAATTGTTAAGGATTTATGAAATTCAAAGGTTTATCATCAATAGTTGAAACCGAAGACGAAGAAGATCAAGACGAGGAGCGGAAGACGTTTCTATTGGATGCCGTGAGAGTGGTGTTATCATAATTGGCGATCGGATGTGAAGGTAAGTAAGTAATCTCATCCTCGATAAACAATGGTTGATTTCCTTTCTTAGAGATCGTCAGAAAAATGGTTTTTCAAAATATTAAAAGATGTGGGTTTTTAAAAAATATTTCGGAAGTTATCCTTCCCACCATTCAACGTGTTGCAGGAATTCTCTCTTCATTCCTACCTGCACACATGTGAGAACCATAAAAAAGCCGTCTTTTTGAGTGCAATTATCATAAAATCCTATTTGGTGAGGCAGAAGTCGAGGCGAAATGCTTATTGATCGTTTCTCAAACACGCATTCTCTCATTATGGGATGGTTATTTCTCACTCAACATTTAAGAATGAGAATATGTTCTTTGGTATTTCTAACTTCTTATTACTAGCATGCAGAAATTCTATGTCCTCATAACTCTTTGGATGCTTAGGACGCTTGAACGCTTTGAAGTTGTGAGTTTTTTAGTTTGATTTGCTCGAGGACTAGCAAAGTCTAAGTGTGGGGAATTTGATAGGTGTAGAATACACCTAATTTACTATCTAGTAGTTTATGCTTTCTTTGCTATTTTTTCTTGTAAATTATGTATTTTACGCTTGTTTTGAGTTTTATAGCTACTTTGGAGTCGCACGGAAGAAAAGAAGAAGAAATCACCCAATTTGAGCCAAAATGGCAAAAAGGTCATTTTACAGGCGAAATACTATATGGAGCCCAGTAGTGGTTAAGGGGCTCTCATTCAGGGTACCCCTTATCACTCAGCAGTGGGTGTTATTAACATTGGGTAGCCCTTATCCAGAGGATGGTTATGTTGGGTAGCATCCAACCGGGTCGGTCCTAACCGTACCCGGATCCAAACCCGAAACCAAACCCGGCCCAGCTTTCGTATCCTACCCTAATCGAGAGAAGTTTTCCAATCTCTCATTCATTTCAATCCTCCAAACCGAGAAGAAAAGGGAGAAAAGCAAACACCGTCTGTTGAGTGAAATCGAGAGGAAGCTTGTGAAGGATTTCGAAGTCAAATCGAGAGATCGAGGGAGAAGAACAATGGCCGCTGTTGAGAACCGAGAGAAGAAAGGCCGAGACCGATGAATCTTTGGTGGATCGATTAGAGATCAAATGAGATGAGTATGAGGTCGAGCTGAGAATCGATGCTGCAATTAATTCAGAGAAGCTCAGATGATGGGTATGATGCTGCGGTTGGTCAGAGAAATCGATGGAGAAAGATGGGTTTGTATCTGCTTTATCAACAGATGAAGAACTGAGATGGAGATGGCTCAGGGAAGAATGGAATCTGTTGCCGTTTGAATTGAGGATGAACGATTAACTGGGAAAGTTCAGTAACAGCTGTTGGTGCAATTTAAACTCAGATGTGAGATCGGGCGTTGTTGATTGTCAAGAGGAAGAAATCGAAGATGGTGGTTCGTGGATTGGGTGCTCTTGATTGAGTGTCGAGATGGAATTTGTGCAACACGAGATGGTAATGATGAAGCCCGGCAATTGCGAGAGATGGCTAGGTAGTGGTTCAAATTGGTTTGATGAAGCCGCAATCGTAATGTGTTGGTGGTTCGGGGCTAGGAGGAGACTCTTGTTGGTTGTGTTGGTGGTTGTTCATTACGAGTTGGTCTTGCAGTTGGTTGAATGAGACTTGCTATGAGGCAGCCGGAGTGGTGAACCGGTGGTTGATGTGGAAGATTGAAGTAGGCGAGAGCCGATCTTTTGCAAGACTAAGGAATTGGTAAGAATGCGGGATGGCATGACAGGTCTTGTTGTTGTTGGCCTGGAAGATGCACCAGTTGGAGCTCAGTGGCTGCAATTGAAGCTGCAGTTTAGTGTGATGCAATGAGCTGATGCAGTGGAATCAAGAGAGAGTACAAAGGCGAGATGTGCAAGCGCGGGGAGAAACTTGTGGCATTGAAGCAATGGATTGGATAGAACGTGGCCCGAGTGAGATCTTTGAAGCTACGAGTGTTCTTTGTTGGATTTTGAAGCCGAGGGATGGGTGTGCAAGGAAGTTGCGAGGTTATGATTGAATGGACTATATGAGTTGTGCATTGCGGGAAAGTTCAAGTGGAGTCCGCGGTGGAGGCTTGAGCTGGGTACTGCAGGTGATGATGAATGATGGTTTTGGTTGTAAATTGGTGGATGGCAGAGACAGAGATTAAGGAGTTTGCAAGATAGCCATTGTGGCTGGGAAGAGCATGGATTGCTGGCAGAGATGCTTGGCCTGTGCAAGCTGTGCAATGGCCTAGGCTGGAGTTCAGTTCTGGCGAATCAACTCAGAAATCGGCGATTCAATCCGATCCACTCGGTGACTCACCCGATTAAGACTACTCGTGATCGACTCATAGCTGACTCCCTCATCTGACTTGACCCGCTGACTAACAGTTGACTGACGGTTGACCCATTTGACCGTTAGTCCTAACGGTGGACTGACGGAATATTCCGTCGAATATTCTCCCGACGGACAAAATTTCCAGGTGGCCGGCGGCGACTTATTCCGACGGATTAGGCCATAATCCCGATTTTCCAGCGAGCCAAAAAATTCCAGAATTTTCTATGGACTTCTATCATGGGTGTGAAGACTTGGGCTAGGAATTGGATGGAGAATTGGACTCAAATTTGGAAAGAGAAGGTGGAAGAGTTGAGAAAAGCTTGGAATTGGAAATTGAATTGCAAAAGGAAAAGGATTCTACTCCTTAGAAGATTTGGAGAATATTGGAGCCTATAAATAGAGAAGTTTTCTACAACTTCTACACACCTCTCTACACACACATCACTTGTGTTTTTGCTTGCTTTTCGAAGATTTTTCTTTTTAACTATTTGTGTGAACTCTTGAAAATTCTTCTTTTAATTATTATTATTTGTGTGAATTTCAAAAACATGAGTAGCTAAATTTCTTATTGATTGAGGATGAATTCCTAGTTCTTAACATATGATTTAAGTTTTTGTTTTCAAATTCTATCTTGAAGTTTTTCACATAATTATCGTTTGTTTTTACTAATAGGAGTGATCTTAAAGACATTCATGATTGATTGATAGATTGTTTGGAGTGCACGCTAAATTGATTTGTTAATTTGATCTAAAGCTAATGAAAGTTAGGAGATAAGTAATCGTTTCTTGACTCTTTACATAAGTAGCAAACACGATACCTTGCGGAGGGATTCCGTGGAGCAATTGTGTGTAGAAACAACGTTAGCAAGTAGACCTTGAGCTAAGAGTCTAACTACTAATATCAACCTAAGAAATTCACAAAACTTAATGCATGAGCCAAGTTACATCTAGGTTGAGCTAATTCTAGGTGGCTTGGTGATTAGAATCCGTGTAGTCGAGAACTTCCGTGTCCGGTGATACAAGGGATTTAGGGGTTTAGCACCGAGCTAGTTTGCTTTACCTACGGTTGGTGATAATTTGTGACTAATAACAAGTAGAAAAGAACATAACTTTAATCATTGTTTCGTAATGAAGAAGGATTCCTTGGTCTTGTCTCTCTTATTGCTTTCATCTTTCAACTCTCGATTTTAATTGCTTTGTTTATTTTCTTTTGCTTTTTACACCCCCCCTTTCGTGACAACTTTTACAACTAAGATCTCTTGCTCCTCGTGGGAACGAACTTGACTTCCATTATATTATTTTTAATTGAGTGGAAATATTGAATTAATTTGATTGCACCTACGACACGCATCAGGGATCGACTCGTACTTGTGCCCTGTGCTTCATAGCAGACACCGTGCACTTGCGGTATAATTTGTAGGCTAAAACATAAACACCTTTCCAGGCCTACCATGAATCAAAAGGGAAATCGCTAGGATTATTGGTATTGTTATTCATTGCATATCTTTTAAACTACCAATATGTGTGATTAGTATAACCGCTCATGACGTGTTTATGTTCTTGGTAAAACTATTCACAAGGCCTGACTTTTGTATTGGTATGACTTTTATTAGTGAAACCGATCTTAAGTAATCACCTGAGATGGTATGATCGATCTATTGTAATTGGTATGACCAACTCTAGGCAAATGGGAACCGATCCTAGTAATAAGTGCAACCGATAACAAGAGGGGAATCAATCCTTGTAAGAGGTGTAGCAAGTTTCTAGTTATTGGGAACCAATCCTATGAACATGTGCAACACGTTTTTAGATATTGGGAACCGATCCTATGGACATGTGCAACAAATACAAGTTAGATACCATATATATGTGGGAACCGATCCTAGTACCTAGTCAACTGAATTTTGGAATGCTAGCGTTACTAAATCTAGTACCCACATGGAGGTAGAACCGTGAAACCCATGTTTGGTGATTGAGTGTTCTTGATCAATCACATAGTGCTTGGAAGTCAGATGAACAAATTCCAAACTTGTTTGGAAGTGTGGCAAATCGATTCCAAGATAGTAAATATGAAAGATGATTTACTAAGTTAAGATGTCGACATACTTTGAACATGTGCAGTAACGCTTATCTTTTATTGTTCAAAGATATTCCTTAATAGATAAAGGAGAATCCCGGATCGAAAATAAATTGAGAATCTTTTAATTAAGGTTTTTAATTTTATATTTGGAAAATAAAAATTAGTAATGTGCATTTACTAGTTGAAGATTTTCTAAGAGATTTGCGGTCATTATTTGGACAAAGCATTTCCAGGAATTATGGAAACCGAATTTGGAAATATATTGCATATCTTGAGAATATTTTCGGTTTTGGAAATTTCTTGGTGTCCAAACTTCCTTGGTCTATATATATCAAAGTTTGCATTTCGAGCAAACTAATCCTCAGAGCCAGCAAAACTTCCTAGTTGTGTTGTTACTGGTGGAGCCGCCTATTCGGGGAGGAAAGTAACCTAATTAGAGGAAATATCTTACGGCTGCTTGGTTTAAATACTTCTTTGGGATTGAGAAGCTCTAATAGTACCGTTGGTGGGAAACTAGATAATTGCGGTTTATTATTAGTTTTTGATTGATTTGATTGACTAACGATTGTTGAACTTTGATTGCACATAGTTTATTTATGCTTGAGAATCTTCTCTTCTGATATAAGATTCACTCAAACTAGATCGAAGTTTCGACGGGGATCTTTAGACTGTTTGTAGATCTAAAGATGTATTGTGATAATCCATTGTTAACAGACTCCGTTCTATGTGTGATTGATCACAAGAGATTCAAATTGATTGTGTGCAGGTGTTTATTGAAGATCTAAGAAGATTTGAAGACAAAGAAGACTTTGAAGATTTCTGATTTGGGTTCATAATCTTTAGTGTGCACAATACTTGTTTCGGTTAAAGAGGATCCAACTATAATCGGTTTATCCTTGTGGTAGATTGGATTGATTAGTTGAGTAGATCGACATCAATACAATTCTTTGTGATTCAAAGTATTGATTGCAAAATCTTGACAATTACTTTGGTAGTTGTTATTAGATAGATCTAAGGACCTGACAAAGGAGTTTATTGGGATAAATGGAAGAGCCTTTTGTTGAACTCATATCACTTGGTTGAAAAGAGTTGTTACCAAACAGATTTGTTGTTCCTTTACTGTTTGGAATACAAACCAAAGGAATTGTTCCAAGTACTTGACTTATTACAAGTTGGAGGCGTGGGAATACAGACGGAACAAGGTGAACTATAGGTTTAGTTGCTTGGTCTCAACTATACGAAGTTGGTTTGATTTTGTATAGCGTCTTAATCCCGAGAGTATTCAGTGGACAAGGTCCGGGGTTTTCTCCGCATTTGCAGTTTCCTCGTTAACAAAATCTTGTTTGTGTATTTTACTTTTCTATTTCCGCAATTATAATTGTTTTTATTATAATTAGAAGTAAAATACACAAACATTAATTCCTATTTACTTGATAGTAATCCTATTGTTTTTGGTTAAGTCCGAACCTTTTATCAAGTAAACATACTTCGTTGTTGTATTATTCTTGTATCCATAGTCAATCACACAAGTTATCTTGTTGTCGTATTGTCTCGATCTCGTATCCATAGACGATCACACGAAGTGTGAACCGATTAGTTGTATTGTCTCGACTTTGTCCATAGAAAATCACTTTCGGAGAAAGGACTTATAGGTGGAAAAGTTTTAGATTGAGGTATATTTGGGTACCCTCGTCTTTTCACGTTCCTTACGCCTATTGAATCCTAGTAGGACTCCGCGCAATTGATTCCCTTACTTGACGTCATTTACATCCTAAGAGTTGGTTCAACTTAATTAAAGACTTTAAACCAATCTTCCTCCTACAGATAAGCCTATATGGTGATTTCCTTTTTGATCGTAGATCAATGTGAGACCGAAAATCGATAGCAATAAACAAAGTCTAGCTAACCTCAAAATCCAGACTTATGCTTCCCGAAGAGCAGCCTAGATTATTATTCACCTCACAAGTATTAAACCTGTGGAATCAACATATTCTGAGACGAATAGAACTTTGTTATTTCTATCTATCTTGATTGATGGAGAAATCTCAATAATCAATCAAGATCAGGATACTTGAACTATCAAGATAAAAGATAGCTGGACCTGGCTTCACGAATCTGTATGAAGTCTTTTAAGTCGCTAAACCCTAAAAGAGTTTTAGGAAGAGGACGACTCTAGTTTACAACTAGGACACACAAAAATAGTGTCGGAATTACAAGATCCCAGTTGTTTGAGGTTCCGTTTTTATAGACTTTCAAAACATAGGTTGCTTTAGGTTTAATATAAGATAGTTTTGGAACCAAGCAAACAATAGCCGCCGTTAGATGAATAATGTGATTGACATATCAAGATATACACTCTAGTAAGGATGAACCGTAACCGAACGGTGTACGAAGACATTGTTCATAAACGGTTAGCCGAAACTAACCGATTGAACTATAAGCTTAATCATTTTCATAAACACTAAAGACTTTTAAGTTTGAATCACAAACATAAGTTATAATGTGATCAATCATGTCTATATAGTGTTCTTATAGATTTATTCAAATGCTAATTATCTCACAGAAATAATTTTATGTGCATCCGAATTTATTTGACAAGGTAAGCACGTGTACATGTACTTCAACCTTGTTCGTAATCCGAGACTTAAATAATTATAGACTACAAATCAAGATATAATTTGGACAAATAAATTTGACAACAAGCTTGAGATAGCAACACTTGTGAGTTCGACCGAGCAATGTTCTAACACATAACCCAATCTACTGGTAGCCAATCATGGTTTTTGATGGATATTAGGTTTGATGTCAATCATGAACTCGATAGACATATTGCTCATACTACTAGCTAGTTACGGTGAATGGCTTCAAGATAGTATTTCGGCTATTCTTATTCCAATCACTCAAACATAAATCTTCAAATAGACGACAGTTTGAAAAAAGTTACTGAACTAATATATAATCCTTAACATTAACTTGTTAACTCGCAACGTTTGAGTAACTCTTCTCTTATAGGGAAAAGTGATTAAAAAAATAAAATATGTTTTCCTACAAATCAATCCAATTTGATTCGAAAATGGATGTGAAATTTAGAAAATCCAGAGTATGTCTTCTCGTAAGGGTTAAGTATGGTAAAAGTAAGGTAACAATTTAGTTGAAAATGAAAAAAAAATGGTAGAGAAGGAATTGGAAGTGGGAAAAAAGGTAGATATTAGATGATAGAGCCTAGGTGGAGTAAGTGATTCATCAATACCATAACCGATGTGATCGTTACATTTCAAGAGCCTTTCTGTTTACTCTCAGAAGCGGTAAGAAAACAACTATACTTGAGAAGGGTGCATATGTGTTTTGAGAGAGGGGATACTGCGATTGAATTGTGTATAGATTTTTGAATTAGGTTGGCATTTTTGTTGGATTCTAATATGGGATAATTGGTGTTTGGTACTCAGGTTTCGACCAACACTAGGCTTTGGTCTAACATTTGTCCAACGTTAGGGCTTGGTACCTGGACTGGACTGGACGTTGACCAGAGCTGACTAGGTTAAATATAAACTTCCGTTAAGAAATTAATTTAAGAAAAAAAAATGACATTTTTAGGGAGTTTACTATCTTACCCCTTCACTTTCCTAACTTATAAGCCATCTAACGGCTTTAATAGGCTCATATACTCTACAGTTTAGATCTAATCCATTACCCTAACCCTAACTCTTTCTCTTCTACACTTAATTTTTCCGCCCACCTCTGTAGAATACTCATTCTTCCCACCGGACCACCTCCATTGAAGAGAAAACCATAGCAGTAACTTCATCTTCCAAATCCCTTTATTTCAATATCATCAACAACAACATATTTACAGATTCACCCAAATCCATTTATAGCCATGAAACTTCATTAAATCTAACCACTTCTGATCATTTGTTTCACATCTATTTCTCCAGACCTATCATCATCTCTTTCTCTCACAAAACCCCTAATTTTCCGAATCAAACAAAACTCGAATTGCTGAATCAAACAAAATCCCGATTTATCAATCAAATCAAACCCACAATTTCATTAAATCTGAATCAAATAAACCCCCAATTTTGAATCAAACAAAACCCCTTTTCGAATCAAATCAAACCTCCAATGTACTGAATCAATTTGAAACCTTAATATCATTGAATCGAAACCCAAACTTCACTGAATTAAAACCCCAATTGTTTTTTGTTCGAACTGATGGTAGTGATTTGTTCGTTTGAACTGGTGGTAGTTGAAATGCAACTGGTGCTGGTGGGTTGTGTTGCAGGAATGGAGATGTAACTTGGGTATGAAGAGATGGTGGTGTTGAAGGTGATTTAGAGGTGGAAGCAATAGTGTTCGTGCTGAGAAGAGATGGAGCTAATATTGAATTTAATTTGCAGAGGAGAAGAAGTACTGCAATGGGTTTTATGTGAATGATTGTGTTTTCTGAGATAGAAATGATGCAGGAAATGATTTATTAAGATGTGTACATGTATGTTAGGATCTAATAGAGAAGTATTGTGACAAAGACTTGAGGTGATTGAAGCTGCAATTCAGGTGGTGGTGTTGTTTTTGGTGCATGAAAAGAATCAAATCTGAGAATCTATGTGGATTTGAATCATGTATGTTAGAGTTTGTTGTTCTAGCCAAGAAACGAGAAGATAGTCTGGTGATATGAGATAGGTCTGTTCGGGTTTGATACAGGGACTTGAATGATTTTTTGTTGGATTCGCATTGTTTTAGATTGAGTTTATTGTCGGAAAACCAATCAAGAAATTCTTTTGCTGCCATTAGTTTTTGGTCATGGTGTAGAATTGTTTGCAGGGAATTGTGTTGTAAATACTAAGAAAATTGAAGGGTATGATAGTAAAAGTTTTGATAATTACATTTTATATAAATTTTATAATAATTACTAAACAGAAGTTTAAATTTAACCTAGTCAGCTCTGGTCAACGTCCAGTCCAGGTACCAAGCCCTAACGTTGGACAAATATTAGACCAAAGCCTAGTGTTGGTCGAAACCTGAGTACCAAACACCAATTATCCCTTCTAATATCTTGAATTAGTTAATTATACAATAGTTTTAATTTGGGGTGGAAAAGATGTGAAAAATAGTTTAATATATCAATGAAATTGGAATTTCTCCATTCAAAAACAAGATGTTTAGATTAATCAAAACATATTTTACTACTTTATTCTCTTCTTAAGAGATATGAATTATTTTATTTAGACTTCTCATTCTTACATGTTCTAACTAATTCATTTTCTAACCAGATCATCATGTAATAAAGGTTATGAGAATATTAGTGAATTTTGAAGTCGGATATCGAGTATGACTAAACATGACTCGAAGAGGTTTTCAAAAAAAAAAAAAAATCAGAAAGCCTCAAGGAATTTCAGTGCTAAAAACGAAAACAGGTTACTAGGTTATCATTTTGAATAAGAAAACATAGTTTATCATCAAAGAGAAATAAAAGGAAAAATTAAACGGGGAGGAAAACTAATAGCTAGATATGAACAAGAATCAGTTGATTTTTTTTTTTTTTTTTAAATAAAATGATATGAATCTATTGATTGAACCACTCGTGGTAGAAAACCAAAAAAGAATAAGGGTGTGCTAAGACACCTGACTATTGTGTTTATCCGGACAACTTGGGTAATAAAAAATAATTTCATGGTGATTTATTAACCACAACAACAATAATATTCTACAAATTTTGAGGACAAATTATTTTAATTATAATGTGAATTATTTTGGTGAGGGTAATTGCATGGGAGTTATTTATTTCATGGCTATTATTCTACTAGTTTGGAAAATCTGGACCAAGATACCTTAGATGCAATGAGAACGGTGCAGGTTGGTGATCATAACAGGCCTTGTCTATTAGGCGAAGACCCAAAGCTTATATTCAACCCAGTCTCAACAGTTATCAAGGAACTCGATGTTAAAGGAAGTCTATCACCTAGCATTAATATTTGCAACTGTAATATTGTCTTAACAATTGATAATAATCTTGTAGTTACTTCAGTGAGAGTAGTTGTTATTAAAGGAACAAGTCTATTTCGTGATACTTGGGAAGAGATTTTCAAACTTTTAGATCGATAGTGATATATTTTCTTCAGCCTAACGGAATTTACCGGAGGCTGTTAATTACACTCGGAAATATAGGGAAAGCAGTGAATATTATAAATTATTGGAGAATGCATTTGAGTGGGATCCAACATCTATTTCTATTCATTCAATTTGCCGGGATGCCAATGTGTGCTTATGATTTATTTGCAAGTTATCAACTGGTTATTTGGCTATGATGAGAAAAAGATACGAGGTCTCCGTAATGATGATAATCTTCATGAAGCTATTTTGGGAATTAGTTCGGTCAGTTGGGCTAGAGTTATTTTTCCGAATCCTAATCATCAAATGTTTTATGGTTATGAGTTTCAATGCAATAAAGAGCTTTTAAGATTTGAAAGGGACAATCACCTTCACAGTGGTCAAAATACAAACAACTTTCAGGATTGGTTTGGAATAACCCTCAAAGATTTCGAAATGCGAACCCTCGCTTCTAAATTGAAAGTTATAATTTTGTTTAAGAACATTTCCATGGAAGTGGTGATATTGTTGCGTCAATATAGGACTTCATATCTAAAAACCATCTCCAATAGTAGAGATTTTTTTGAAAAAATAGTGAAAAATATGACGTGGAGGTGGAGCCGGAGGTGTAAATAACACTTTCTTGAACACTTACATATTTAGTAATTGGTCCCTCCTAGTTTATAGGACCCTACTATTGGAGATGGATTTATGCCAAACACGGGTTTAAAATCCTATGTGTCACTACAAAAACAAAAATCCACCCTCTGTTGGAGATGCTCTTAAACCATCTCAAACTTTCTCAACAACTGCATCAGCCATAAAAACTGTGACAATTCAGAGGATAGCATATAATCGTTCATTTTTCTGAAGTCGATTCATAGATGTGGTACTCCATGAGGCAAGAGTAAGAGCATCGGATGATTCAGAACTTACCCACCTCAACAACTGTGTTTGCTATACGAATTTACAATATGTATATCAATCAACACTTATCCAATTTAATTTACTTCTGAATTGAGACATTATGGAACGTAAGAACATACTGTTAGAAGGTTGTTGCAGTATATTTGTCGCTATAATTTTTCGCCTTCTCCTAACTATAGCAATATTGGTAGATAATCTTTGCTACAATTTCTGTTTTATGCATAGAAGGCGATGAGATGGCTTTTGATGTATTAATGGAGTTAATAAAACTCCAGTAGCACTTGAACTAAACCTGGCGAGATTGGGGTATACTCAAACTAATTGGGGTATACCCAATAAGACAAAATCTGGTCATTATGAAGTAAAACCAAGCCACCCCTTAACCTTATTTTTTCTAAATGGCTAATATGCCCTTGGTTAATTAATATTAAAATTCGATTAGGTTAATTAATTGAGTTTAGATTAAAATTTTCAAATTATGAATTCAGTGGATTAACCTTTTGATCCGTCTTATGAGTTCGATTTCGATCCAAAAATTTTGTTTTGAAAATATGAAAGGTCGGCAGGGTCCAGGTTTGAATAAAGTGCCGCTATAATATAGCCGGCATGGTATTTGTTTGAATAAAATGCCGACCAATTCTAGCCGGCATGGTCCTTGGATGAATAAAACGCCGACCGTTTTGTAGTAGGAAGGGTCTTTGAATGAAGATTATGCCGACTTTATAATGACAAATAGCTTGGCGTATGTGTAGCCGGCATGTTAAGGATTTATAACCATGCCGACATTTACATATACCAAACATAAAATAGAATATCGGAAGATCTAATTCACTTTATTCATGCAATTTTGGTTACTACATTGATTGAAACGGAGGGTTTACATATAGGTCTACCCACACAACCTATACAAAAACTTCTAAAGCCATCAATCTTCCTCATCCGAAGACGATACGGCATCCAAGTACTCCGGGTTATCCTCCAGGATTCTTTGCGCCAAGAAGTGATAGCTTGCATCGAACGCGAATGCTTCCCCCTTTTC
Source organism: Papaver armeniacum (assembly GCA_023531295.1). Classification (NCBI taxonomy): domain Eukaryota; kingdom Viridiplantae; phylum Streptophyta; class Magnoliopsida; order Ranunculales; family Papaveraceae; genus Papaver; species Papaver armeniacum. Next base: position 71,127 of record JAJJWW010005272.1, read on the forward strand.
CTCCAAGTAGCGCGCTTTCACGACTTCATGCTACAAAAACACAAAAACAAACTTACATATGTTAGTGGTGTTTCATTGGAAGATAAACAACATGGGTTGCGTAAAAAAAACCACAAAATTGCTTACAAATTGTGCAATGGACAAGGTGAAGGGGCGAGTGTTAAAAATCCGAGGTTGGAGAGCCAAAAAAGAAAGTATCGCGTTTTCGATGACTAGGTGCCTTTCGTGGACTTGTTGAATACTTCTTCCATTAGGATTACCAAACTCGCCGCAAAATTTGTTGTGTACCCTAGCCCAAAAGGTCGTGGAATCCTCCCTTTCGGAGGATTGACGTCTAAGTCGAGTTTCCGCGTACCATGCTTTGGTGATTGCCAAATCCTCGTTTGAATCAAATGATGCCATTTTTATTGAGCTATTGGGTGAGTTTGATGGATTGTATGATGATATGAGCTTTGGATAGTATATGAAACTATTTGTATGTTGTTTTGTAGAGAGAAGTAGTGTATTTATAGGATTGTACCCAAATTTGGCCGTTATAGTGCCCAAGTACAAGTCAATCAATGAAATTGTACTTGCCAAAAATTTGAATTTTGAATTCGCCGTAAGAGATTATTTTTTCTCAGTATGCCGGCTATGACACGGTCGGAATGGTATAAATTTAAAACCATGCCGGCGTTATGATGGTTTTGGCATCAGTAAATCATTTTCTTCTGTCAATACGCCGGCAATATATTTTGAAATTTTACTGCCGGCTATGATATGGTCGGAAGGGTATAAATTTAAAACCAAGCCGGCGTTATGATGGTTTTGGCATCAGGAGAAGGTATTTTCTGTAACAAAATGCCGGCGTATTCGAAAACATAATACACTGCCGGCTGTATATTCGTCGGCTTGGTAATGATCTGACTCACTTGCCGACCCTGGTATGCAAGCATTTTCCGCTGACAGGGCCGGCAGTCTGACACTTAAAAACCTTGCCGGCCCTGGTATTGTCGGCATGGTGAATTAAAAGAACCTTCTTAGGCTATTTGTCTTGAAACTTTAAGTAGCTATATAAAACTTTCATTCAACAATTAGAAATCAAACACTTGTTGTCCAAAATAAGAAAACATGTCCCATAAACCTTAAAAAACCATTTGTCCAACCATTAACCTTTACATTTGTCCAACCCAACATAAAGAAATAAACTAGAGACTGCATTCATTCACCACGAGCACGACCACGACCACGACCTCGGCCCCGTTTAGGAACACCAGCACTACTACTACCTTCACCACCACGACCACTACGAGCCCTCTTTTTGTCAGCATTCATCTTGGCTTGTGCTTCCCTCCGGCTTTTTCTTCCTTCTTACTTGACCTCGACTTGCTTGAACATTTCATGGGCATCCTCATTGTCAATATTGCTAGCATAGTGAATGTACTTGGTTTGCTCTTCAATCGACAAAGGCTCTCCGTAGAACCTCTCACAGAATGCAGATACGGTAACTCTATCATACTCAACATTCGAACTCTCCACCGCAGGCAACAACCCGGAGTTCTTGACAATCACTTTCACCTCCTCACATTCATCCTCAAGATCCCAAGTCTTAGTCACCTGAACATGAAGCTTGGCGCCTCATGAGACGGATAGCATGCTTGTGATCCTAAATACCAAAAACACAAAATGAAAAGAAATACAAATACTTGACACAAATTTAAGATAGTTACACACTTGAATGAAAAACAAAGACGGATTGAGATTACTTACGATAGTATTTTGGATTTCACATGCCCACGAGTCTTTGTATCCAAAAAGAACACGTCCACCATCTTCTGGGGTCCCCAGGAAGCTCGTTTGGTTTCAATTTAATCTTCAATTCGAGAGGAAGGCATGTGGGAATTAGCTTGGTTTAGTGATAACCCTTTTCTTCTTCCTAGGTTGCACTAGTACTTGCTGACTTGGGTTTGTTCCCCAACTTCTTCTTCTTCTTCTTCTTTTTCTTCTTCCACTGCCTCTTCAACAATTTCATCTTCTCTACCCTTACCTTTATCTCCATTACCATCATCATCATCATCATTACCTCCTCCAACATTAGGCATGTCTTGATCACCATCATCATCATCATCATTGTTCCCTCCTCCAGCAGCCGGAGTTCTTTCATCAACATCATCATCCTCACCTCTTTTACCAGATGGAATTGATTGGTCTTCATCTGGAGTCTCAAATGAATCACACTGGTTACGATGGTGGTTGATAATCATCATTCGGCACACGGATCTTTGTCGTTCCCGCCACAACGTATGCCCCTCGATGTCTTGAAGTCAAGAGTTTGTCACCAACACGAGGAGGTTTTGAAGGAGGACTAAGAGCTTTCAGAGCTTTCTTGTTTGCCTTTTGCAACCTGAACAAGAACAATTAAGAAAAAAACTATAAGTCGGAAGGCTCAACATATATAACCATTCCGGCGGACTAAGGTCGGAAGGGTCGATATCTAAACATCAAGCCGGCTAAACAAGGGTCGGGAGGGTTTTATTCCAATAACCTGCCGGCTTTTAACAACTATGGCTGGGTTTTCAACTACAAACGCCGGCGACGTATATAATAAAAACAACACCGGCTAACATAACGCAGGCGTTGTATTATTTAGATACCATTCGACATTTATCATTCAAGGCATCGGGGAGACGCTAAAATCGAAATCCCGCCGGCAAGTTTAAAATTTTTAACCAACCCGGCTTAAAAATAAAATTTTCGCCGGCAAGATTATAGGTTGAATAACATCCCGACCCCGTGAAAGCGATTACAATAACTAAACCTGGCATGATATTCAACCAAAGAGCATCCCGTGGATTACTAAATATGAAATCCCGGCAAGGTCGTGAAACAAACAACATGCTTGGCTAAATAACTGAAAATCAAAGAATCGATTTTTCGACCTAATTTGACATGCAAACATGAAATCGAAGTACTAGAGTAAGTTTAAGTAGGCCCTTACTTTCTTAATCGCACCATTTCTTCGTTTTGAGCGGGTTCAATCTCTTCTTCTTCAACGGTTTTTTTCTTCTCTTTTGTTGAACTAATTTTGCAATTTCAGGGTTGTATTGATTGGGTTTGCGATTGGCGCCTTTCATACGAGTTCCCTTACGCTGTGGTGGTTCCATTGTTGAAGATTACTCGGAGTTTTCGAATCGACGATGTTAACGAATTAATCGACGAGTTTTGGTGGTGGTGGTGGGGAAGGAGCCGGTGTGGTTGGTTATGGAAGAGAAGAAGAGAAGAAGGAAGATGAAAATAAAAAAACTGATTATGGTAATAGAATTATAAAGGTCAAGGGTAGTATTGTAACTTCAACCAAATTTGACCTCCCCTAGTAAGGTCACATGTCCACTTAAAATTGGGTATACCCCAATTAGTTTGAGTATACCCCAATCTCGCCGGGGAACTAAAAGTGTAAATATGACTACAAAAAATATTTGCTGCACTTATTGCACGTGGCATAATGGCAAGGGAGTGGAATGTGCTGGCGCTATGCCTTCGTCGGTGTATCGGGTCGATATTCCCCGAATCTTTTACTGACGTCGGTGTATCAAACATTGAATTGTGTCATACTTGAGTTCACAGACTAATAGGATGTTATTAACGTGGCCATAATTCAGTTGGCAAGTTGTCATACCAATTGGTCATAAGAATAATATATTAGAGAGAGTCTAGTCCAATTGACCCAGTCAACTGTCTGTTTGGTCCTATTTGGTAATATAAATTATAGTTTGGTCATAAAAATAATAGTTTGGTCTTAGGCTGATGTCATGGATGATGTAAATGTCACCTTGTAGTGGCAGAAATACCCTTTTAGATTAGACCATATATATAGTCAAAAGGTAAGAGAGAAAAATCATTTCTCAGATCTACTTTCTTTCTCCTCTAGATTTTTCTCCTTTTCTCTTCCTGCTCCAACGATTTCTAGGGTTTTTCTTTTTTTCTACTGCTGCAATTATGATGAAGACGAGAAGAATAACGAACCGATGTTGTTGTTGATTTACAGAGTTCATTCTGCTGATGATGTTCTTGATTACGATCTTGATTTTGAGGAATTATTTCTGCTTTTGTTTGATTACGATCTTGTTTTTGAATGTTTTGTCTCTGCTGCTGCTGATGATGATGATGATGAAGAAGAAGAAGATGAAGATCTGTTGCTGCTGTTGACGATGAAGTTCATCAAACAAAACGACGAAAATCTGTTGTTGCTGCTATTGACCATGAAGAAGATGAAGATCTGTTGTTTGTTGCTGCTGTTGACGATGAAGACGACGATGAACCTGATCTATTTGATGATGACGGCGACGATCTGTTTTGAAGACGACGACGACAATGAAGATGAACCCGATCTGTTTTGATGAAGATGATGGAAGATGATGTTTGCTGCTGGTGTTTTTGAAGACGACGATGTTGATGCTGCTGTTGAAGATGTCGAAGAAGATGAAGATGATGGTTGCTGATGTTTTTATATGGACTTCATTCCAGAAATGAAATATGTTTTTATATGGACTTCATTCCAGAAATGAAGTCTGTTTTTTTAGGTTTTTATATGAACTTCATTTCTGGAATGAAGTCTGTTTTTATATGGAGTTCATTTCTGGAATGAAGTCTGTTTTTTTTAGGTTTTTATATGGACTTTATTTCTGGAATGAAGTCTGTTTTTATATGAAGTTCATTTCTGGAATGATGTCTGTTTTTTTAGGGTTTTATATTGACTTGATTTCTGGAATGAAGTCTGTTTTTTTTTAGGTTTTTATATGGACTTCATTTCTGGAATGAAGTCTATTTTTATATGGAGTTCATTTCTGGAATGAAGTCTGTTTTTTTAGGTTTTTATATAGTCTGTTTTCTGGAATGAAGTATTTTTTTTAGGTTTTTATATGGACTTCATTTCTATTTTTTTAGGTTTTTATATGGACTTTATTTCTGGAATGAACTGCTACAAGAAAATAAGTAAAAATTTACACGAAAGGATATTTTTGTCAGTTTAATATTTTTAAATAATTATGGACCAAACAGTAAAGGCGTTTGACCAAAAAACCAAATAGACGTGGGCCCACCTAAAAAAGGACCAACCGATATTTTTCCCACTAACTAATTAATTGGGGGTTCACGAAGCAGGGCCACTCACTTCCATCTACTAATGTTGCAGTCCCACTCTCACTCCCACTCGGGCCACTCCCACGGGCCACGTCTTGTATATGAATTGGTTAGTGGGACTGTGGTGGGATACATCAAATTCTAAAATTTATCCTGGATTGATTGGGGGCCAGACATTTTAATTGGGGGCCATGATATTTTATTTCCACCCCAAATTTTTGAGGGGCGTATTAATCCGATATTGAAAAGACTGTTTTGCCCTTTACTAAACACAAATCTTAAAAATCAGTTAACACTAATAATTAGGCCCCCAATTCATATACCCTAAACTAAACCCAAAAAAATCAGTTTCTTTTTCTTCTTCTCTTCTTCTTCTCCTCTTCCTCTCCTCTTCCTCTCCACAACCACCATTAACGACCCCAAACGATTTTTTTCTTCAACCGATTCATCGTCGATGTTAGAAGATAATCGACGATTACCTTCTTCTTCAAACATGGCTCGTACAAAACAGACCGCTCGCAAAGAACGTCAAATCCCCAATCTCCTCGACGCCGTCAAAGGAAAGGTAATCGTGGGAAGAACCCCAAAACCCAAAAAATCGAAACCCAAAGAAGATATGGGTCCAATTAGAAGGTATGTGAAGTTAAACCCACCTTCTATGCGTTTTTTTGTTGTGTTTTGATTGCGAATTTGAGTCCAGTAACCGAAATTTTGCGGTTTCAGTTAAAGGGTCGTTAGTATCGTAGTGGATACCCCTAACGACTTTTCATTTGCATGTTTATTTTATGAAAAATCGTTAGCCTATTAGGTTGAAGGTGACGACCCTTATTCTGCTACTTCGGTGAATTTTGCCTAGAATACGGTCGTTAATCTTTTATGTTGCGAGATGACGACTCTTGTTTGCCGACCCTTATTTATTCCTAACGACTCTATATGGAACTCGAACAGCCCTCTGTTCCAAAAATTGATAGGGTCGTCATCTCATTTCCCTTGAGTCGTCACTTAGGTATGTGCCCTAGAGTCGTCAACCCAAATCGTAGAATCGTTATTGTCTTTTTGACGACCCTTTGTTATTTGACGGGGTCGTCATCATATGACTTTGAGTCGTCACAAGATGTACAAGGGTCGGTTGTGTTTTAGATTATCGTATTGACGACTCTTGATCTGATAACCATAAAGTTGATGTCTTGTTGGGTTTTTTTTTTGTTTTTTTGTTTGACACCAAATGCGAGAACCAAAGGCAAGGTTCCAATGACGATAACTCCACCTTCCAAACCTCCACGCCATGATAAATACTTACTTGCCGGTCCATTACGCGGTAAGAAGCCGAGTGAGGTATCATTTTCTATCACCGAACCAAGAGACAAAGGTGATGAGTTGTCGGATTCATCAGAATCAGAATCTCTCGTTATTTCCGCTAGCAAGTAGTGGTGAAGAAGAAGAAATCCAACAAGAGGAGATACAAGAAGATCCTCCCGCACGAGGTGAAGAGGATGTAGAGAGTGACAATGATGATGAAGGTAATGTTAGTGGTGATGATTCTGATGATGGTAATGGTGATGATGATGAGCATGAAGGGGATGGAGGTAATAATGGTGGTCATGAGGAGGAAGAGGATGAAGGGGATGATGGTGGTGGTAAGGATGATGAAGAGGATGATGGTAAACAAGATGTAGAAGTTGAAGAACAGGATGCAAAGACGAAGCCGGTAAAGAGGGTTAAGAAGGATGGAACTGATATTGCACCCAGTAGCGAGACACGTTCAGCGCGTCTCGTTTGATGTTGGAGCCTCTTCGAAATGGTAAACCAAGAGGAGAACCTAGAGATGGGGGCAAATTTCTATTTGGATATCTTTGGATCGTGGGCTCATACCATCTATGAGACAATCGTAAGAATCCCAACTTTGCTTGCTATTTGATTAGTTTGTTGATATTACTTTTTCTAATATGTTTATTTTTTGCAGGATCATAAGAATGCCGCACGTCTCTTGTGCACCAATCTTCTTTTAAGAAAATGGAGTTGTGGCCGCTAGAAGGTGAATGTGCAAGAGTTAAAGAATATGTTGAAAACTCCGGTTTGTACAATGCCGTTGTGAACTACGTGATTGCGTATGACAAGGTCGTGATATCTAGTTTCGTGAAAGGTATTACGCTGAAGTCGACACATTCCAACTTCCTTTTGGCGAGATGGCATTGACTCCGATGATGCGAAACGGATATTAGGGGTGCAGGTCGAAGGTAAATCAACAAAGGTGAGAATTTCAAGAGAAGGCCTAGTTGGGATGAAATTTATACATGGACCAAGAACTTGTTTGGCTGGGATAAAGAGAAGACCGATGGGCTTTTTGTGCTGGGAGCTAAGTACTAGAAGAAAGAGTTCAAACTTGTGGACATTAGGCGGATGTTTGCTGGTACATGAGAGAAGGAAAAAAAAGGAGGTCTCTACGATATGGAATGTCGTTATGCGGCGGCAGCTTATTTGTTGTACGTCCTTGCATCGGTTGTATTTCCCGACAACAAAGGTAACAGGGTGAGCGCCAACCTTCTTGACTTTTGGACCCCTTAGAAGATGTGAACAAGTACTCTTGGGGGACCGCCATAGTTGCACATCCGAATGGTCGGCTTTCCGGGGATCTCGCGAACGAACTTCTCAAATTAATGGGAATTTGGCTCTAATCAGGTATTTGGATTGATGAAAGTTGTCTTCTTTTAGTATGTTTTTTTCCTTCGATATATTTTTATGTTTATTTGATTGTTTAAAATAGGTGTGGATTTATGATCATTTCCCCTCCTTTGTTCAAAGACAATGAAGATGTGAAAATCAACTCAAATTGGAGCCCGTGTAGTCAACAGAAACCCGTTGGGTGTACTCCGGTTTTCAGGATAGGGAACAAACTGATGCCTTGATAGAAATGCGTAAAAAACTTGACAACATCACGGCGGAAGAGGTAATCTTTAGTCCTTACAAGGATGCTAGAGTTGGCGCAGTGGAAGATGTCGTGTATTACCATGGCCCTTTGTTTCACCCCAACGGTTTTTCAATGTACAATCCTTTGAGAAACTTGGGTTTGTTCAAGATTCACCCGATGAAGACGATGTACCTCCGTTCAAGCACAATTTGAACAAATGTGAGGCCGGCAAGGCTGAAATAAAAGTGGTTTACGAACTCCGCAACCGATGTCAAGCATTGGAATAATAAACATTCTAGCCTCGTAGACATCACATTTTGGGTGCATGTGGATAAAGGTTATGAGGCAACAACGGATTACTATCAATGGTACGAAGGCTTCTCCCATGGTAGGGTAATACGGATCGATCGGAGTTACGGGTAGGAGGACCAACAGAGCATCCACATCTTCTTTCTCAAGCCGACGGTAGAGATGATACTACCATTCTTAAACTAGTGGTGAGTATTTATTTGTGTAATTGTGTTATTCATTTACATACAAATATACGTCAGTTCATTAGAATTGTTTTTTTAATGTATATATATAGAGGGAACGAATGAAGCTTTTTGTCAAGGCTTTTTGTTGCTCGGTGACAAAGGGAAGTGATTGATCTGCGAAGCAACGTACAGTATCTTTGATTTTTGCATGCACATTGAAAATCCCAATGCAAAGAAGATGTTTTTGAGCTGGCCAAGGAAGGTAAGAGGACCCGGAAAACACGTAGCCGAGCACAACAAGGTGGTGAACGGGGGCAAAGTAGCCAACATCATGATGAACAAGGTACGGAGAAGATGGTGGTTCCCCAGGGGGCCGGTGAAACTCGGGGTCCTCCTCCTAAGAAAAGCGGAAAGTTTCCGGTCGGGAAGTAAGGAGGAGGTCGAGGTCGAGATGGTGGTCTTTACTCAAGGAGATGTTACCGTCTCCTTGAGATGTTACTTTATAACTTGAACTTATGTGTTTGTTGAAACTACTTATGTGTTTGGTTTGGCTGGTTTGTTGAAACTACTTTGTTTTAAGAAGGATGTTTACTAGTATGTTTGTTAGAATAATGTAGTACTCTAATGCAGATAAGATTATATCTTTGTGATAGAGTTAGGGTCGTTATCTATGGTCCGTAGCGAATTAACGACTCTATTTGTGATACACATAGTCGTTATGTGTTTCAATTAAAAGTCTAACGACTCGAGAGGGAAATGAAGAGGCGATGTTTTTTTTCCCGCATAGAGTCGTTATTTAGTATATGGAAACTAATGACGACTCTAGGTCGAGGAAAACATCCAGGAGATGAACCATATTTTCTATGCATAGAGTCGTTATTTAGTATATGGAAACTAATGACGACTCTAGGTCAGAAAACATCCAGGAGATGAACCATATTTTCTATGCATAGAGTCGTTATTTAGTATATGGAAACTAATGATGACTCTAGGTCAGAAAACATCCAGGAGATGAACCATATTTTCTATGCCTAGAGTCGTTATTTAGTATATGGAAACTAATGACGACTCTAGGTCAGAAAACATCCAGGAGATGAACCATATTTTCTATGCATAGAGTCGTTAGCGGTATCAAATAGCAGTTAACGACTGTTACATGTGTATTAAATCCGGAAAATACATCTTACGGTATACAGAGTCGTTGCTTTTATATGGGATATATTGACGCATTTGTTACAACCAGGAGAAAGTTAATATGGGTATTCTTGAATTTGACACATCAAATGTTCGTCAATGAACCTTCGCGCTCGACGATACAACGTTGTATATTCTTTGTGGTGAATGAACTTAGTATCCCCATTACGTATTGTCCATAACCCATTGAAACGTTCAGCTGAAATTAAACGGGAATGTTATATGTTAGTAACGTTGAAGGATGAGGAAAGTATAAATATTAACGATTACTCACTTTTTCCTTAAGAGGAGCTCGTGGATGATGGTCGTACACCATATTTCTAACTTTTACATACTCTCTCATTGCACTTTTAATGTAGTTGAATCGAAATGCCAAGTCTCTCCATTTTCGGTTATTAGGATTCGCGGTACGCCCGTAGAAGAACTCCTTAACTCTCTTCCAAAACATTGAATAGATTTCATTTGGACGTTCACGAAAGGTACTAGCAAACGATTTAACGAGACACAAATCTTCATACGGTTCCCATTCAGCCATTGCAATTGAAAGATTACGTAGTTTGGTGGAAAAAAAGAATGGTTTTGGGCTATTTTCTCTAGAGGATGGGGTGGTATTATATAGAAGAAAATCCCAACGGTCGTTTTTTTTTTTTGAAAATCACAACGTGAGTCGTTAACTACGTTATCAAAGGTGTTGACGACTCAAGAGCAGGTTGTTGCAAAATAAGTCATATGACGACTTAGGTATAGTCGTCACTGCATTAACAAACCGAGATAACGACTGTTCATTAAAATAAATTGAATCTTGATTGAAAGGAAACTTGGAATTGTAGCATATTAAATATTAATTACAAGGTGGATATTCCTTTGAACACATTACTTGTTGTTCATGTTTGGTGCGAGATTCAACTAGCATGGCGGCTTCAATGTGATAAAAAGGCTCTCCTCTCCATTTGGTATATGCGGCCTGAGCAGCACACCTATCCCCTTTGTGCCTCGCGAGAAACTCGTTGTACTTGGTGCACCATTTTATAACAAGAATCGTCCTATGACTAATGTGGGACGGCAAGTAAGGATATCGTAGTTTGTTGTTGTTATTAACGAAAGGACCCGAACCAACTTGGCTCCAAAATATACTATCACGTTCATGTTCTTCGTGGAGATCCTTGACAATGTAATAATTTTTAACCCATTCGGTCTCTTCCTCGACTTGCTTGAATCTTTCACGGAGTTGGGATTGTTCTTGGTCTCGTCGTTTGGCCTCGCGCAAATCTTCTTCTTCCTTCGTAGGATATGGCGCATGTTTTTTAGTAGGTCGCATGTTTTTTTTGCGTATCTCTTCTTCCATTGCCAATATTGATTTGGTTGGTCGCTTGCATCTTCTAAGTATGTTATCAATTGAATTGGGGGTTGATGAAGGATTTGCCATTATTGAGGTGGTTTTCAATTGAATTTGCTCCGGAAGTGTTCCTCTATATATACAATAATTACCAACGGCTATTTTTTTTTGGGAAAAAGTGTATACAAAAAAAGCCGTTGGGGGTTTTCTTATAGAGTCGTCCATGTATACACTATAATGATGACGACTCTAAGGCGTATAACTAGAGTCGTTACTTTGTATGTATATATGCTTCACGACTCTTAGTATATAAACATTCAGGAGACCATCAAATTTTTATGGTTCTTGTCGTTAATGTTTATGTAAACGAAATGACGACTCTTAGTTGGAAAACATCAGGAGATGTCAAATTTTAACATTAGAGTCGTTAATGTTTATGTATATATGGATGACGACTGTATTGTTGCAAAACATTCTAAGGTATGAGTCGTTAACTTGGATGTTTATATGTATAACGACCTTTAGGCGTAAAAACATCCGGGAGACTAGCAAATTTCTGTTAGGGTCGTTAAGGTGTATGTATATATTGCTGAAGACTCTGTAACATAATTCAAATTAACATAATCCAACTAGGATAAAAGGATAAAACGCATTGTATTCATTAAACATTCTTCAAAATACAAATATCTGGGTAGAAGATACAACCATTATCAAAAAGTATTCTTCAAAATGCAATGCATTGTTTAGAATAAACATCTTCTCTCACGATTCATTTCCCAAGTCTAAGTAAACCGGGGTTGGGTCCATAGCATTCCAAATGTTCATTCCATACTCATACTGGTTTGTCCACTCCTTGGTGTACTCTCCCCAATCACCATACACCCGTAGTAGAGGACATTCTTCGGAAATCTTCAAGCCTATGTAATGGTTATCATTGACATGTGCCATTACAATTCTTCTTTTCTTTATCTCCGTCTCACACCTAGTTTTGGAAGGTACGTACATACAAGAGGCTCCGGGGAAGTCTTTGCTGAATACAATTACTACACAAGTGAATGTGTCCGCCAAAAGTTGGCCACCAAAAGGCATTTGCATCCAAAACTTATAACCGGCCTTCTTCGACCCCTTCCTCCATTTCACGTTTGAAACCAACTCCCTAAACTTCAATTCCCTCTCTTTTGGTCTCCTTCCATGAGCATTTTCAAATATAGTTGTTTGTCCTGAACTAGTTTTTCTCGCCATTTTTTTCTTGCATATTCGATTTGGGTGAGCTTAAGTTCGTCGGCCTCGTCGAAATGCCCTAATTATTCCGTTGCAACATGGTAACCACAATTTCCATCGCCGTCGACGTCGTCGGTGGATAGAAGGTGATCCAAGATGACGTGAGGAAGTTGGTCGGCATACTCTTTATACAAAGTGTAAGCAACACGATGTGGTCTTCCTTGGGAATCTCTAGGGGTGCGCGGATTACCTTTTATTCCTCGTATCGTAACCATTCCGCTCGTTTGGCTTTGATGGGTACCGACCACATGGTCTACAACATCCATGTCTTCCTTTGGCGGACCCCTTTCCTTGGGTACGAAAGAGTTCTCATACTCCGTATATTCCGCCTGGACATACTGATGACGTGACAGGTCACTTTTGCAACTCTTAGCCGCTTTCACGGTTTCTCTAAAAGACTTTTTAGTTGTGGGTCTACCGGTGGTTTTTGTTTGATTGGCTCTTCTTCTACTCCTAAGCTCTTACGGGCAGTAGGCCACAAATTAGAAACCAAAGATGTCTGTCTTCTGCACAATTCGTTTTTCGATATTTCTCATTGATATACTTGCCAATCTCAAGGTCTCCAAATTGTTCATCACGGCTCTGTGGGATTTGGGATGAACCCAAGTTGCTTCCAAAAAGGATCGATATCTTCAATGGGAATGAGCCCTTGTACCCACCGAGCTTATGTTTACACGGGAGGCCAAGCCACGTCTCGGTTGTACAATTACATTTAATGACTTTTCCATCGGAAGATTTCGCTCGAAATTTGTTAAGTTCGATCATCATATGCTTTATTGCCCACCATGATACTTGGTGCGAAACCCCACGTAGCAATTCTTTGTCTTCCATGTATTGCTTCAAAAACGGTCCTTACTATACTCCATCCGAGTCACTATCTTGCTTAGGTCATCCTCGGCGTGCTCGTGAATAGCTTCTGTCCGTAACTACCCCACCGGTGTTCTCTTGAAGAATTTTTTCAAACGTCCATGGGACTGTTCTGCAATACTCGTGGACTCATTTTTGTAGTGCTTGAACTTATTGGTCCATGCATAAACAAACTTTTCCTTCCAAGGATTCAACCATGTATCTAGGCAAGAATCGACAACCTTCTTATGATCCGTACTCCAATCATCAATAAACTTTTGAAGATTTGCATAATACTTTACTTCGGTCTTCGAATGAGCCAAATGGTCCCAATCTTTGCAGAAATCCTCCCATAGATCACCATCTTCAGCATATTTTTCCTTTTCTTTCATTTTCTCTTCGGCTTTCTCTTTTTTTGAAAGTTTACTTAGACGCTCGTCTTCCTCCTTGGAACGTTGATTACCCTTTGCAGGCTTGATCTTTTGAATCTGATTCTTGCAATTAGAAAAAATATTCATTTGGATGTGCCACGTACAAAGAAAATGTTGAGCATGTGGAAAAACTTGACGAACGGCACTCATGACTGCAAAATCCCTATCCGTAATTATAACCCGCGGTGTGCCTTCGCCTCGGTAAATCAACCGAACTTGTTCCAAAGCCCAAACATAGTCCTCTATTTCTTCTTTTTCCATAAAGCACCATGCCACGGTGAATGATTGCTTATCCGAAGTATGACTAACCACGTTCAACAACGACATGTTATACTTGTTGGTCTTATAGGTGCAATCTATGAACAAGACCTGGTAAAAACACTGGAGCCAAATCCACCATCCTAGGATGGGCAAGAAAAATATGTGTCACTTTGTCGCCCGGACCCACCCTTGTTTGCATGGCGTAGTTAAGTTTTTCTACGCCAACCACTGCGATTGTTGCATAATTAATCTACCATCCCATTCGGTTCTCCCGATCGTTGCTTTGGCGGCGTAGATGGTGGAAATAATAGACAAGTTTGTCTTATCCTCCGCTCTTATTGCATTTAGGATCGAAGGGGCCTACATCGCTTCATCTGTCGTACCTTTTCCATTTGATGTGGTTTCAATCGGCATATCTTTGGGTGCCCTAAAAGAGTACTAGGTGGAGGATGGTTGTGACGACCATCCGGAATACTATACAACCTCCATAGATTAGTTTCAGGATGCCTTTTGAAAACAATCCTGAAGGGGCATTGTATCTTCTTCGACGAAGTTTTGTAGACCCTATTCGTCTTCTTCTCATACTTGTAGTTCTTCCCTTTGTGACTTTCTTCCTTATCCCCCGCTCTCTCGCATACCATCTCCATTTGCTTATAATCAACGTGTTTGCTTTGAATAACTACGCACATCTTCTCTTTTGCCTTGGAAATAATCCATTCCTTGACATCAGCCTTTGTCTCCCACGTCTACATTAAAACCAATGTCACGTTCATGATGCAACACTAATTAAACAATTTTCATAAAGATATACATCGATTCAAACATTAAAAACGTACCAAATCGGTCATATAGTGTTGGGAGGTATCCAGGACCGATAATAGAGACGGGTTCGGGTTGAGAGTCGCCCGTACAACCAACTACATAGAAAAGAAAAACATATCATTCAGAAGTCGTTAATTTACGAGATGTAAAAATGACGACCCTAAAATCGTCATCTTTATTTACAAAGGTTGACGACACTAACGATCGTCAACATTATTTTTGCGAGAACAACGACCCATTCCTCGACAAATGACGACCCTCTTTATACACAGACGACTCTACATTCCCAAATATAAACCATGCTGCCCAGTTTTCACCTTGGGTCGTTACTGTTTATATATATCGCTTGACGACTCTAGACGAACTAAGTGGAGAGAATTTGAAAATCAACGGTAACTTTGACTAGTAGGAGCAGTTATTGCAGAAGTAACCATTTTTTTTTTAAAAAAACTAGCCGTTGGGTACATTTTTGCTATAAATAGAGACCTATCTCTTCCAAACTTATTCACCCATCACTTTCAATCTTCCTAAATCAGTCACCCATCACTTTCAAACACTAAAAAATGGCTCCAACTCCGTTCAATAATCTAGAAGATGTTGCTATTGTCGAGCACACACCACTCTCACAAATCACTCCGTTTAGGAAGCGCAATGGGTGGCCGAACGAAGACCCAACAAGAGGGCCTTACTTTGGGCATGATCAAAACACCAATGCTTGGTGGAAACGAGTGTTTAAGGTATTCAAAGCACTAAGCGGAAATACGGGGAGGACGCTCCACAAATAGGGAAAGGTACGCATATTTATACAATGAATGCGATCGCTAAGAAACGAATTGAAAGCTCGTAAGGACGCTATGCCGAATGAACCTCGAATGAATAGAGTAAGTTTGTGAATCAATAGGCCTTTCATCAAAAATTTTTATTTGGTTATCATTATTCAACAACGCTAACTTATTTAAAAAATTGTTTTTCCAGTATACTTTGGGTCGAAGCCAATATGAATTAAAGTACGGCCATGAGTTTTTTGCACGAGGACTGCTACACTCTCTTGGAGGAAGTTGAATGTCAATTCGCCCAATATAATTAAACGCGTATAGATTTTCTATGGCAATATATTGAACAATTTTATGTGTTTTCCTTCTATTTTATTTCAAATACATGTATTTTTTTTCGGATTCAATAAAACACATGACTTCAAATATCGGTGCAATAACTATAGTTCATAAAGGGTCGTCATGATTCGTTAAAGCAAAAGTGACGACTCTAAAGATTGTTTGAAATTCTTGGCATGAGTCGTCATTTATGGAGAAGAACATATTAACGACTCTAAAGGTCACTTGACACGAGAGACTATTTGACGGTAGAGTCGTCATTCGATTAAACATAACACATTAACGACACTTTTTATCATCAAGAGTCGTCACTTGTTTAATATACATAATGACGATCCTTAATGCAGTTAATGTGAATTTTGAATTCACCAAATGTGGTTGAGTCGGGCAACGGTTAAAAATTCAAAAAAATGACTGTTGGGTCCTTAATCTCTATAAATAGAGACCCATACCTCACATATTCTTTACCCAAACCATAATTCTAAACCTTCACATTCATTCTCATACATTTATTATCCAAGAGGAAAAAGAAGAGGAAACACCATGACTAGTACTTACACTTCGGAAGAGAATTGTGCTATTGTGAGAGCTTGGAAAACAGTCACAAACCACTTTGAAGATCTAGGAAAAGACATTGATCAAACATCGGATGCTTGGTGGAACCGTGTATTCATCGTTTTTGTGGCGTTAGACGGAAATTGCAACTCAAGGTCTTTGAAACTCGTCAAGGAACGGTTCGAGGAGATATTCTTCGAGTGTGAAGTTTTCAAAAGAGAAATCAAGGCCATAAGGGAAGCCATGCCCAATATGTTGGGTGCTATGAGAGTAAGTATTTAAACAAGAGGTAAAACTTATCCAAAGCTTTCAACAATACTAACTGAGTATGTTTGCGTTTTCAGTTGAGGAAGGCGTATGGCTATTATGAGGAGCTTCGTGGGAAAAAGTTTGAGTTCGACGATTGCTACTTTATCTTGGAAGGCACTATGTATAATTACGCCATTTATGATTAAGTGTATCAGTGTACCGTTATTATTTATTGTATTTCATTTCCTTCAATGTATCGCTATGAAAGATGTATGCCTTTTACGATTCAACGAAATGATTCTATGAAATCAAAATTTATCATAATCCAGTAGCAAGGGTCGTTATTATATTAAATAAAACACCGAAACGACTCTACTTAAAAGTTGAAATGGCGGGATAGGGTCGTCATCTTATATGAATACATATATGACGACTCTAAGTGTTTTATTTTGAGAGTTCGGGGTTTAGAGTCGTTTATCTCTAAACAAAAACATTAACGACCCTTTTGACCTAGCATAAAGAGTCGTCGGTGTTTATCACACGCCCTAACGATTTTTCATAACCTGGAAAAGTTGCGGGTTTGAGTCGTCATCTGTAGTTGCAATTCAGCGACGACCTTTAAGAGTCGTTAATTAATCCAACCCCCGACTATAACGACTCTCACACTGACGACTTAAACAGTGACCATGAATCGACCCCTTGGAGCACCATTAAGACAATTTCAAGAGTATATGAGGTTTACCTGATTGTTTTGAGGTGCGGGTTCTTCATTTGGAGTATCGGTTCCTTCATTTTGAGGAGTATGATCTTCATTTCCACCATTATTCATGGCTTCCTCCATTAACATCTCTTCATCAAACATCCAATCCATAGGATTATTAGAGATAATCTCACCATCAACACAATCATGGTTGTTGTTTGAACCTTCACCAACCTCATTCCCTCCACTTGAATCACTCATTTCTAAACAACCCTAGTTTTTCCTCCCAAAAACCCTCTTCTTCTTCTCAAAACAAAAATACCCAAAACTTAAATTTCCCAAAAATTTAATCCAAAACCTGATTTTAAACTAAACTAAATTAACACACTAATCTACTTCATTAACTCTTAATACTAATCACTCAAGGCTATTTTAGGCATTTAGAAAGAATTTTTATAAGGGATGACCCAAATTAGGATTGGGTGACCTTTTTTGTCCTCTAGTGCTTGGCCCCCCATTAAAAAGTATGGCCCCCAATCAATCCACGCGTCCCACTCCCACTTAGCAAGTGTGTATTGTGTAAGGGCAGTTTTAGTAATTGGGCTTTGAAATAGAGAATTGAGCAGCTGAGCTCACTCTACGCCTCCTCTTCTAGTGGGAATTAAATAAATACCCCTTCTTTTCATGGGTCTTCACAAACACCCATAAGAACTTTATAAATATCCCTAAAGGGTATATTTTAAGTTTTTTAGGGTATAGTTTTTGGCACATCTAAGATTATATTAAGTCAATTCAACCTCCGTAGGAGGTTGAGTTGACGTTTTCACGCGGCAAGAACATACTAGTTCATTTTCATTATCCAAAAAAGTACTAGTTCATTTTCATTATCCACTTAAAAAAACCCTTTAAGGATATTTGTGAAGTTCTTAGGGGTATTTGTGAAGACCTTGAAAAGAAGGGGTATTTAATTAATGTTCCCTCTCTTCTATCTCCGTCTTCTCCTCTCTTTTTTTCACTTATAACTCCACAACAGTTTTCTTAGTATTTTAATTAACAACAATCAAGTCGATACTGTGAAGGAGATATCATCTCAGTGAAGATATGTTTTTTGGTTTTTGTTTTCTTTTTTTTTTCTGTTTGTTTTGTAAAAAGAAAAAAAAATCCTAGTTCATCATCTTAATTATTTCAGTAAGTTGTAAAATATCTCTATTTTGTATAAAATCAAATCTCTGTAAATTGATATGATTCAAAAGTTGTGATCAAACAATTAGGATGTTTTTAATTGTATCTTTGGAAGGAAATTGAAAGACTAAATGCTTGAATCGGTTCAGTTCCATGGTTTTTTACGAAATTGATGACTTAATTTCTAGGGATTTTATGTTCTCCATCTTAGAAACAACCAATTTTCTTTCCATAATTGGCCGACTGTAAAGTAGGCCTTCTATACGATGACTCTTTGTATATTTGTCCGTCGCAAAGTTTGTCCCAAGAAAAAAAAAATACACAAAATTGGTAAAAAAAAACCAAAATCAACAATTCCTGGGTGAAAAAGACACTTAGGTTTTGATACTGTTTAAATAGCCAAAAATTAAAAAGATTGTATATATAATTTGAGGCCGAAATACAAGCTCCAGAATGAAAGTTAGGCCAAAAGCTTGAATTCTAGAGCTCCTGGTCCCCTACCAATAGGAATTGAGGGTTACCAATCTACGGTAATACAAAATATAACCTATCACTCCTCCCTCCCTTCCACTCTTCCCTCCGGATAGTAAATCTATTAAATCTCTTATAAATTGATCCACCCTACTAAAACTCTAAATCTAAATCTCTGATAATCTGATCAACACTACTAAAACTCTATTAAAGAAAAATGGTAAAGAAACGGCGAGATGAAGCCTGTCATAATTGATCCAACCTGCTTCAACACCATCACTCACAACAAATGAAGCCTGTCATAATCGCTTTTTTCCTTCTCAGTTACTTTCTCCCCCTAAGATGTTCCCCCAGTTTTCTTACGGCATAAAATTACTACTGCGGGGATCTGTTGGACATGAATGCAGACGAGCCATAGTAGCTTTTGGTCATTGTTTTTGAGATCATTGTTTGAGGTTGAAGATCAATACAATCTGATTTCAATCTAATTTAGAAGCTTCTTAAAATATTAGGGTTTTGATTTAAAAGAATCTACACACTACATCATCACCCAAAGACCAAAGTTCCAAAGGTACGATTTCTTCATATAAGGGTTGTACTATTCAGCCAACGACAGTTACTCTGGATCCCTGGATACTTCCACGCTTCTGACTAAGGTTGTTTAAGGTTTTTTGAATTTTAATTTCTTACGTGATAGTAGATGTTTCTGTTGAATTACTGAATTGGTAAATAATACTGCGCATTTGCTTACTGTTTGATGATTATTCATAATTTAAATTTGACTAATGTATGTTAATCGCTGCAAACTACAGTTAAATCGGAGAACCCATTTTTACGATTCAGTCCATCTTTCTTTCATGGCTATGCCGCTACTGATTGATGGTGCTAAGCAGAATATACATTGTGGTCAGGTTAAAATTTTGTGTTGTGTGTCTAAGCTCAAAATCCAGAACTATGGGGATTCCTTTCGGGTTACTTTTTCATCATCAGTTGTCATACATGGAAGACTTCGTAAAAAATTTCAATATGTTTCCATTGGTAAGTGGCACAATTTATTTATTATTCTTTGTGCTATTTTCTTCGTTGAGCTGCAAATTTATTAAAGTAGAGGAGACCTATACTACATCATATAATGTGATTGTATTTTCAGGAATGATTCTCTTGGGCTGTGTCAGTGTGGGAAAGACTACTGGAAAGCCATCCGAATGGCCACTGGAGTGCTTTCATGTCACCTAATCAGGACCGACATGTGGAATTGATGCTTATGGATGTGGTATGGTAATGAAAACAGGTTCAGAAGAGTGTTGCTGCCATTGATCTCAGGTAGCAAACCAAGGGGATTTAGAAGGGTTTCGAGATGCAGGAATCCCAAAGTATTAATTATTAAATTTGGCATGAATAAATTTGTTGTTTATTTAACACTGTTTACAATTTGTAGTCAGTAATATTCTAATATTAGTAAATGGTAAAATTTTCGATTTCATTTTCTTAGGTACCTTGGAGAACTTCCTATAATGTGTTGATCAAGTAGCGGAGGACGCATCAAAAAGGTAACTATATTGTCCTCAAATCAAATTAATTTGGGTCGATCCTTCTAGAGTGTGTACTCAAATTACTTCTACTCCATATAATGTTCTGAAGAAAAAAAAATCGTGTTTTATGTGATTACCACCAAATAATTATCAAGTTTGAATATTGATTCATTTTGGTTATTATCGGTTCTAATACGGTTTTTGAAATTGACAGGTCTTTTGAGGTAGAAAGATATAGCTCATCAATGAGAATGCTTACATAAGGGATTTAATACACTCAATGCAGGTAAGTGGGAGCATTGTGTGTCTGAGTTTTGTCATCTAAGTTGTTCAGTTTAAAGTGTAAACCTTTTGTTTCGCTTGATGTCTGAATCAAAGTATTTTGGTTTGTCATATAATATGAACTGTTCTAGAGTCCGCATACGAACTAATTAAGATGGCTTCCTTAAAGGTTTTCCGGAAAAGCTTTTTTCTGCTCTTATTAATTTTAGTGGACATAACCCCTTAAATTCGAAGACCTTTTTTGTGTTGCTTTAAGTTCATGCACATTGAACAGTTGGTTCTTCTATTGTGATTCATTATTTGTATGACATAACTTCCATTATGTTATGAAAATGGGGTTGTTTCTTTCGGTTTGTGTTTTGAATAGAACGTAAAATTGGTTATAATATGTGGGTAATAATACCCCTTTCCTTTTGTTTTACTACTTTAAATTATGTTTAGAGTAGGATAGACTGTCTTACTACCTAAGATAGTTGCATAAGTAGTGAATGATATGAGAAGACCATGGTACAAGCCATAGTACTGAGCCAAGGGGGTGCTTATATATACAGAGCATTTGTTGCATACTTTCCGTATGATATAACAAGATCATAATATAACAACAATCCACAATACTATAAAAAAAAAGGTCATCGCATATGAGAAGCTACAGAAGCATGGAATTCATGACGTGGTCATGGCTTTGAAATTAAGGCAACAACTGAAATAATAATTGGGTTAATCAAATGCCTTCAGGTAGTACCCATGTATTTTCCTCTGGGACATTTTTTAAGATAATAACATCCATCAACTATTTCAAATATTGATCTTACCAAGTGCCTTATATATCGTCCATGGTATAATAATACACATAAGTCATAGAAATGTGATATACATATGGCTGGAAGCCTGGCACTTTTTATGGCTTCCGCTCTCGATATTTTTCAGCAGAAAAAGATGTTGAAAGACTATTAAGTAGGGAGCACACTGTAAGGAGTGTAACATGTTTCATGAACTTAACCCCGTGCAAAGCAAGGGCAAGACGCTTGAATCTATGAAGCTATGTGGGGAGTCGTACATAACAGTAAAAACTCCATGTAAACGCATGTCTTACAGGACATGTACATTTAAATTGACGGTAGCATGTATTACATGTTCGTCGCTGAACTTTATTGTCAGCTGTGAACATGCTTAACGTACACATATACAGCTCCATTTGATGTCATATAAATCCTTAAATTGTTAATGTACACAGCTGTGTTTGAGTGTTTCATGTAGTTTACTTTAGTTAGCCTCAAAATCCTTGCCTCAGCTACATTAAATATATTTGACTGTTAATCAATGGTTGGTTATGAATGCAGGCTTATTTTCTCACGTCTTCTCAGTACTTCTTACATGGTTCGGTTTGCCTAAGATCCATATTGGTTGATGGCTGATATTCTTATAAGGAACTTGATAGGTTTCTAACTGAAGTTAGCTTATGCTGCATTCAGTGATAGAGCCGGCCAGATGAGACTTCGCTTTTATAAGGGTCATAAGTGGTAAGTACTGCCTTATCCATAAAACAAGAGTAGCAATGGTTCACTTGATCTGAATGCAACATTTTAACACACATATTACTTCAAGTAACTTAATCCCGTGCAACGCACGGGCAAGACACTAGTACTGTTTAAATGGACAAAAATTTAAAAATAGGCAGGATGTAACCAGTTTCACCCTGTCCATTTTCAAATATTTTTTTCTTATTTTTATTTTACACAGGATACATCCAGTTTCATCCTTGCTATTTTTTTAAGTATAAGCGAGGATGCATCCAGTTTCATCCTTGCTTTTTTTTTTTCTTTATTTCCTTTTCGTTTTTTTTTTTTTTTACTTGTCCATTTGAACCGTGTTTTAAATTTTTTTTTTGGACAAATGACCCATTTTCTCACAAAAATAGTGGAACAATTTCTTGAAATCGAGATTCTAATCAAGGTAATCCAACAAATTGAAGACAACCTTACTTCATATACAACCATGCAAACCGATTTCCAGTTTAAAATTATTGAAAAAATTCATTATATCAATCAGATGATTCGGATTCTCAATACATTGCAGTAGCAGAAAAACGGGTAAGGAAGATGAACTATTCGAATATGGACTCCATTGGGTCTGGCCAATGGCCCATATTCGACCCACATCTGTTATAGAATTGATCAAAAATGATAGCAATTTATACATCTGTTAAATCTAAGACAACAACATAATGATCTCCAAGTGATTCAAGTTCAACCTTGTAGTTGTTCAAGTTCGAACAAATTTGACACTTTCGTAATCGAATTTTACTGAAAAAATAAATAAAAACCTCACTTGCACCCAACTTACTGAGTTGATCGTCCAACTCTCGCGTATTGGTTCACTGTGATTCCTCAATCGATCAATTCCTAAACAATTTTTCTCAAATTCAAAGCAAACCCATGAATCTTCACCGTAAAAAAAACCCAATTTCTCACTTGCTAATCATCATTTTGTCTCGTACAAACCATGAACGGTAGCAGAAGATGAAGAAGACACCAGTAAATAAATTTTAAAAGATGTTAAACCTATATAAGATTCAAAACAGCTCATCGGAACCAGTTACACAATTAACAACACAAGCTTAACAGATTGATCTTAAAACCTCAATCTTAGAACTCAGACATCAAAACTACTTCTTCTCATCACTTGCTTGGTTCAAATCCATTATTAACATCAATTTTACTAAATCCACCATGAAAAGAACCGAATTCATATCATGAAGATTAATTAGGTTTATGCAGTAAGAAATTTACAAAGCATCAGTTTAGCAGAGTTTTTTTCAAAAAAGTTTAGCATAGAAAGTTGCAATGGGGAGACTAGAAGTATCAATTACGGTGTACCCTTTTTTGATCTGGGTTTTGTTTTGGTTTTTTTTATGACACCTGCTACTGGTGCATGCGTTTGGGTAGGACAGACGTCGCGAGAATTTGTGCTGGTTTTATTAGAGTTGTAGTTAGGTTTACGTATAGACAGGACTGAATTGACCCGGTGAACCTGGTCGAGCCATTGGATTACCAATTTAAACTTAGGCTTAGGCTTAGTTTGGTATTGCTGCAGCTTTTGTATAAGCACTTTTTTCATTGTGCGTTCTTTGTCTTTGTCTTTGTGAGAAAAAAGCGCTTTGATGTTTGGTAAAATATTAACTAAAGTTAAAGTCGATTAAAAAAATGATCAAAGTGTGTTTGGTAAAATATAAAATTCAACCATTGTTGTTGTAGCAAATGACAAAAACAGACATATCTTTGAAAATAGTTTTATTCGATTTTATTGGCTTTAAAAATAATTATTTTTTTTACTATTCAATATAAATATATATAATATTAAATTTACTAATTGTTACTATTACTATGATTGTTAAAAAAGAAATTATTTTACATAACCACTTTTTAATATATATATATAATTTTCAAATAAAAAATCAAACTAAAATTAATTAAGTAATTATTTAAGTATTTAATATTTGTTAGTGATCACAACCGTTAATTTGTTTTTAAACAAAGCTCTTGGTTGGTAACCTAGCAACAAGCTGGGCTCCAACACCTTTTTGAATAGCAATGCCTAATCTATGAAAAATAAAACTACCAAACCCCCTACTAGCATTTTTTTTTAAATAAAACTTTTGGATGGAAGCCTAGCAACAAGCTGGGCTCCAACTCCTCTTTGAATAGCAACACCTAGTCTATGAAAGATAAAACTACCAAAACCACTACTAGCATCATTACTAGCAAGACAGTTTTTCAGACGCTTGAAAAAACACAAAGTATCTTCACCAAGCTCCCCTAGAGTAGAGAACGCTAAAACACCCAAACCATAACCCAAGGAAGTACACTTGTCCAAATATTTAGCGCGCTTTCTTGAAACAGCGTTAGAAATGGCCTTTCCTGGGACAAAAGAGCGAACACCAGCACCAGTGAAAGGAGAAACCCAGTAACATCCATACAAACATCCTGACCATTTTCCCACATCCATACAAACATCCTGACCATTTTCCCCAGTAACATCCATACAAACATCCTGACTATAAATGAAATAGTTTGAAAATAAAAAATAATAATATTTAAAGACTAAAATATAAGAAATAAAAAAATTGATTGTATATAATTTAAGGGTAACTTTTGTCATTTTTAAAATAAAATAAGGGACAAAAATGATAAATCATACATTAAATTTAGGTGGGACCAAAGCTTATGCTTTTGTAGCTTTTAAAAGCTCCTCCTCCCCAGCTTTTGAAAATTGAGGAAGTTGGGAAGTGCTTTGGGTAAAAAGCACTTTGATTTTTTTTTACCAAACACCAATTTCAAAAATTATTGACATATATAGGTTTTGAAAGTGCTTTTGGAAAAATAAAAGCATTACCAAACCCAGCCTTAGTTTGGTATTGTTGCAGCTTTTGTAAAAGCACTTTTCTGTGCGTTTGTTGTCTTTGTCTTTGTGAGAAAAAAGCAGTTAGACGTTTGGTAAAATATTAATTAAAGTTGAAGCTGATTAAAAAAGCACAAAATATGTTTAGTAAAATTTCAGATTCAACCATTGTTGTTGTAACAAATGACAAAAACAGACATATCACTCATGGTAGTTTTATTCAATTTTATTGGGTTTAAAAATAATTAATATTTTTACTATATAATATTAATGTTCATACTAATTACCACTATCATTATGATTGCTAAGAAATTATTTTACTTAACAATTAAGTAATTATTTAATTTTTATTTTTATTTTTACTGTTGACAAATTAAGTAATTATTCAAGCAAAAAATGAAACTAAAATTAAGTAATTATTTAATATTGTTTTTATTTCTATTGTTGACAAATTAAATAAATGGTATATAAAATAGTTTGAAATAATAAAAAATAATAATATTTAAAGAATGCAATATAAGAAATAGTAAAGAATTGATTGTATATAAATTTAAGGGAAATTTTGTCATTTATAAAATAAAGTAGGAATAAAAAAGATAAATCAAGCATTAAATTTATGTGGGACCACAACTTATGCTTTTGTAGCTTTTAAAAGCTCCTCCTCCCAAATTTTTTAAAATTGAGGAATTTGGAAGTGCTTTGGATAAAAAGCACTTTGTTTTTTTTTTTTACCAAACACCAACTTCAAAATTTATTGACATATATAGGTTTTAAAAGTGCTTTTGAAAAAAAATAAGCATTGCCAAACTCAGCCTTAAACCTAATAATTTTTTCGGTTGGCGCGTCCGTCAGTCCTTAAAATATTGCTTTTAAAATTCTAATACAAAATTCTAATAATTTATATTATTGTGAAATGCATGGAGTAATAAATTTTATGGGTCCAACCATCTAATTTGTAGCAGATATATGATTATGTTCAATAATCCGATATATGCCTTTGTTTGTTATGATGTTGAATTATCGTACTCCCTCCGTCCCACTATTAGATGATCTAGTTGTTTTTTAATTTTGTCTAATTAATAGTTGATTTTATATATTTTGATATTCATGTTTATACTCGTTACGTAGGTGTTTTAAAATTCTTTCCAATGATATAAATTTACAAATATCCGTGGTATAGTTTGAGAAATAAATCATTTTTAAATTGTGCTACTAGGTCAACTAATAGTGGGACAGAGGTAGTATATGTTTAGTTCCGGTAAGAGGTCGATTCTTTCGTCGGCCACCCACTGCTGCAACAGTTATCTAGTTCATATTTTCATTGATTTGTAGTTGGCTAATCTTTTAGAAAAACACGTCTACAATGTTACCTAATTCATTGTAATATGGTGCATGCTAACCGATTCCAAAATAGTGGTCTTGGTAGTGTTGAGGGTGGGCAACGGCCGGCTGATTATGATTTCTGGTGAATTTTGATTACGATTGAATAAGGTCGAACTTTGATTATGGTTCGTGTATGATGGTTTAGTGGTGTTACTGGTTATGGTGGCGGTGCTGATGCTTGTTATGGTGGTGGTGGTGGTGGTGAAGGAAGTGAGTAGCAGAGGTGGTGGTGGTGGTGGTGAAGGAAGTGAGTAGCAGAGGTGGTGGTGAAGAAGAGATTTCGATGAACAATGGGTGTAGTTCGATCTTGTTTTAGAAAGGATAAATAGATAATAGGTTTTTGCCCTTCAGTTGTTTGGAATTAACGAAAACATGTTTTTTTTTTTTTTTTTTTTTAAGCATGAAATTTATTAAATTAGACTGAAATTACACGAGGGTACGTAATACCCATAGAGTCTGCTATTACAATAGAACTGATAGATTGCGGAATTGTATGTTCCCATACTACTGTCGTGAGTCTCCCTATGGAGCAATCATCCGCTGCTCGGTTTGCTAAACCATCTGCTGCTTGATTTGCTTCTCTGTAGACGTGGCAAACGGTATATTTCTGGATTTGGGTGAGCCTTTGTTTGATCTCTGCAACCAGGTCAGATATATACCAAGGGGGGGGTTGTATCTGAGGTTATAAATCTCATTAAATTTTCCGAATCCGTTTCAAATTGAAATTTTGACCATCCTCGTTCCGTCGCCGTTTTAAAGGATATGTGCATGGCCCAGGTCTCCGCTGCAAGTGCTGTGGTGATGCCTAGAGGTTGTGTAATTGCTAGGATAGTGTTGGTTTCCTCATTTCTGCAAATAATACCTGCTCCCGCTATCCCGGGGTTTCCTCTTGCTGCGCCGTCCGTGTTGATTTTGATCTAATCTGATTGAGGCTTGAGCCATCCTACAAGGATGGTTGAAGTTGTTTCTGTTCTTTGTGCTAGGTTTGGATATGGCTGCATCCCAGGGATCACTGGTGGGAGGTGTGTCTGGGCCCAAGAATATTCCTGCTGGAGCTTGATGGCCATTTGCATTACATTTATCGTATTTTGTTGTTGTTGCGATACATCACACCATTCCTGGTTAACCATAAGGACCAAAATAGGAAGCATAAGGTTGTGGTTATCGATGCAGGTACTTTTATTTTAAGAAGTTCGGATATGGTTGTTTGGTGAGATAGTGAAATGGGTATGCCTTGCGAGGCGACGTGAAGGTTTCTGAGGTGGTTTAGTAAGAAGTTCCAAGAATCTATAGATGTCTGACAATGTAGCAGAATGTGACTGGATATTTTGGGATTAAAACTGCATTGAGGGCATAGGTTGGAGTTGGTGAGATGGATGCGATGAAGAATGTTGAGGGTTGGTAAACCCTCATTAATTGCTTTCCACAAGAAAAGCTGTACTTTTGGGGGACATGGGAGTGTCCAAAGGAAGTTGGATGGTGGAAGGGGGTTTTGGTGAGTTTGCGCATAAGCGCTAATGAGGCAGTTGTATCCTGAAGCAGTGGTATATTGTCCGCTTTTTGTAAAAGGCCATATGATCCTATCGAGTCGATTGCTCTGTGGGATGTGGATGTTGATGATTCATTGAATTATGGGGTGGGGTAGTAGACTTAATCTTTCATGATTCCAGTTCCTGGTTGATGGGTCGATGATGTCTGCTACTGATTGTATTGGATAACAAGAAGCTGGGTTAATGGTATTTTCAAATTGTGGTATCCAATTTGCTTGTATGGGGGTGTGTAATCCATCTCCTATTTGGTGGAATAGATGTTGTTTAAAAAATGGTATGAGCGAGGCCATTTGCCTCCACTGAGGACTAGGGGAAGACGGGAGTGGTGGGATGCTTTCGAAGATGGGGGTCTGATCAAGGTATTTTGCATTATATAGTCTGGCTAAGATAGAGTTAGGGTTTTGGTGAATGTGCCAAACTAGTTTCATGAGTAGTGCTTTGTTGTGTTCCTTACTACTTCGGATACCGATTCCTCCTTGTGATTTGGGTTTGTAGAGCTTGTCTTTTCCCAGTGGGTGGAGTTTTCTGACTGAAGAATCATGACCCCAGAAGAAGTTTATCGTGATACGATCCATTTATTGGTGAAAATGAGAAGGAAGGATTTGGGTTTGCATGATGTGGTTGGCAGTAGGGGTTAATGATGATTTTATGAGATCAAATCTTCCCGATTGGTTGAGGCATTTGGTCATCCATCCTTTTGCCTTGCGTGCCAGCCGTTGAAGTAGAGGGGCAAATATGTGGCTAGAGGATCTACCATGTTTAAATTGTACTCCTAAATAGGTAGGTGGGTTTGATGTTGTTGGCATGTTGAAATCTTGGGTTAACTTATCTATCTGGGGTTGTTCTAGCCTCGGGTGATATATCAGTGTGGATTTAGAGTCGTTGATGTGTTGACCCGCCGAGGTGCCGTAATCCTGTAGCAGTAGTTTGAGGTGATTGGTGCCTTCTGGAGTTGCTTGATATGTTATCATGAGATCATCCGCGTACATAAGACGAAGTATTGGTGGAGCTTTTTGAGAAATGCGGAGCCCCTCTATCTTATTTTGTGCTTCAAGTTTTCCCAAAATGGTTGACAGTATTTCCGCACAAATAATAAAGATATAAGAAGAGATAGGGTCTCCCTGTCGTATTCCCCTGGTTGGAGTGATGTATCCATGCGGTGTGCCGTTAATATTGATTGAGTAGGTTACCGTAGATATGCATATCATAATATAATCCACAAAGTTGGAGGGGAATCCTAAGATGGTGAAAGCCTGTTTGATGAATCCCCAGTCCAAGGAGTCATAGGCCTTTTGAATGTCTAGTTTCAGTGCTATTTTAGGATCCTTAAATGACGGTATGATGTTCTGATGTGGTGAAAAAGTTTAGATGCGATAGATATATTATCATGAATGAATCGTTAAGGCACAAAGGCACTTTGGTATGGACTTATCAAAAATGGGAGTAAAGGTCATATGCGATTGACCAAGATCTTTGAGATGATTTTGTAAGTGACATTACATAACCCTATCGGTCTAAATTGAGATGGTTTTGAGGGATGTTCAATCTTTGGGATTAGAGTGATGTTAGTGTGGTTCATGAGAGTGTGAATTAGAGCTGTCAATGGGTACCCATTACCCGGAACCGGACCCGGACCCGGTAGACTTGGGTCCGGTTCCGGGTCCTAAAGATGGACCCGTTAGCAACTTAGGACCCGACGGGTAATTACCCGATTGGACCCGAATCTAAACGGGTCCTAACGGTAATACCCGTTGGGTACCAAGGGTATCAAAATTACCCGTTTATTCATACTTTTATTCATGTTTTTGCTAGTTTTAGCTATGATATTTTACTCGTTTTAAATTTTTCTCTTACATTTAATCTTTATTTAGTACATTAATAAGAAATAAAAATAAATTTTCATAAAAATTATTCAAATCCAAGCCAAAAAAAAAGAAAAATATTAAGTTTTTGAGGTATTTTTAATAGTTTTCTTAAGACTCAATGGGTACCCGGAACCGAGGGGTACCCGGGTATTTAAACGGGTCCGGTTCTGGGTCCACAAATTTAGGACCCGGACCCGGACCCGACCTTTATAAGTAGGGTCCGGGTCCGGGTCTAGTGATACCCGGGAGGACCCGGACCCGTTGACACCCCTAGTGTGAATGCTAAATGACTCAAAGAAACTTCAGACCATTGCAATAAGTTGTGGTTGGGTTGTTTCCCAGAAAACTTTAAAAAACTTACTGGTGAATCCATCTGGTCCTGGAGCGCGGTCCGATCCTATGAATTACTGTATTTAGAGCCACATTGTTTAATCTCCTCAGTGGTGACTTCTGATGTTAGTTTCCCACATTGTCGGGGGGTTAACCTTGGTGTTATTGCCTCGAACAAGTTTTCATCAATTACTGTATTTAGAGCCGTATACTGGTCTGTGAAGTGTTCAAGCATGATCCTGATAATTTCTTCTTTGTCGTTAATCCGATCCTGAATTTGTTGTATATTGTTGCATCTCCTATGAATTGTGGCCTTTGTATGGAAGAATGTGGTGTTACGGTCGCCTGATTGAAGCCATTGTATTCTAGATCTCTGCTGCCAATATGTTTCATGGCAATCCAATAAATTCAGGTGTTCAGTTCGGAGTTGCTTTTCTTGTTGAATCCAGTTTTCCAGTGCAGCTCCAGTTTGCGTAGCATATTGATGTTGGGCAGCTTTAATTTTCGCGGTTGACTTTTTGATTAAAGTGGGTAGATGGCCAAAGTTAATCTTATTCCATTCTATTAGAGTTTCACTGGTTGAGATGAGTTTGAGCTGGAGGTTCAAAGGTGGATCTGAGTCCTGTAGTTTATCCCATGCTGAGGTAACCACTTGATGAAGTTGAGGGTGAGATAGCCATAGATGCTCAAATTTATAATTCTTACTTCCTTGTCAGTCCAAGGCTTTCATTTGAAGCAGGATGAGAGCATGATCTGAGGCTATTCATGGCAGGTGTGTGATTCCAGCGTGGGGGTTAGCTGTTCTCCAATGCTGATTTGTTACTGCTTTATCAAGTCTTTGTTGGATGTTGTCATGACCTTGTTGGTTGTTTGTCCATGTGAACGGATCTCCTATGAATCCTAGATCAATATAGCCCATCTGATCCATTAAGTTAAGAAACGGGTGCGTTTGTGCATACGTAACCTGGTCCCCGCTCCTCCTTTTTTCCGATGGGTCCAAAACTTCGTTGAAATCTCCCAGTAGCAGCCAAGGTGTTGTAGTGCTAGGAAAAATTGTTGGAAAATCTTCCCACAAGTTTTTCCTTGGGTCTAGATGTGGTGGGCCATATATACCCGTGCAAAACCAAGGTTGGGCTGGAGCAGCAGGTGTGACGAGAGCATGAATATAACTTTGGGACTTTGGGATGATTTGGATGTTGACCTCATTTTTCCATAATAGACATAAGCCCCCTCTTCTGCCGATTTTAGGAACTGTTCAGTGATTTGGAAATTGCAAAGTCTGCGCAATTCGCAGCATTTGAAAGTCATTGGCCAAAGTTTCAGATAGAAATAATATGGTTGGTTTGTACGTTGATATAAGTCCATTAAGGTGCTGAATTGTTGGCGGTTGGTTCAAACCTTGACAGTTCCATGCGATAATATATATGTCTTACCTGGTGAAATGCTAGGGAGAGAAGGTGAATTAGGTTGGAGAGGGTCAACAAAGGAAGGTTGTATAGGGTGATATCAATTTGATTGAATGGTAAATGTGACAGGTAGTGGGCTTGGGCTAAGTTGTTGCGTACGCAATTTAATCACATGAATGAAATTATCTAAACTTGTACGAAATTATCTAAACTTATTTGAGAAACTATAGTCTAGAAGGTGTGCTTTATAGAACAGCACTTACAAAATTACAAAAAAAAGTATAACTGAAAAGGTGTGCTTTAAAAAGCAGCACTTACAAGGAAGATTACAAGAGACAGTAGATGGAAACTATTACAGATTTGATAGACCTATTACACAATTGAAATCTATTGTGCACGGAAATAAAAACTACAAACTAAAATAGCAGGGGAGTTAGACGAGAAATAAAGCAAAACAACAAGCTTGGAAAGGATGATGAAAACAGTAGTTTAAGTGGACTTACCTGGGGTTTCAATTGATCAGAGGAGCTTAGGGTTGGAACTGAGGATGAAATCTTCATTTGGACACGGATATTTGGTAGGTAAAAAAACAACTCAAAAAGCATACTAGATGTACAAAAGGGTTCTAACAATTAAGATGACTAAAACAGGCACTAAATTATCACTAGAACCCCCAACAATTAAGATAGTATAGAATAGAATTAAGGCAACACAACAGAAACACAACCCATATCAGAACAGGCAACGAATGCAAATTCCCATGAAGACAATCAAAACTATCTAAATTAAAGAAACTTACATGGAGAAATAAGAGGAAAGAAGAGAGAAGCAAAGGTGAAGAACTCACAACAATTAACTGAAAACTATAAGAAGGATCAAGGATCTAAAAAGAACATAAAGCATGGAAGGATTATTAAACAAGGCTACGATCTCATAAGAAAAAAACTACCCATAAAGCATATTCCTTTTTTAAACAGAGCCAAAGTTGAGAATAATAACAAATACAAAAGCAAAAACAGTAGTATACTACATGAATCCCAACTGCAACAACTACTACACAAGCAAAATAAACTCCGTTTTCGAATAGAGACACAAAGAAGCACAAGATCCATTATAATAACTGAAAACAATAGTATACAACATCATTCATAACTAAGGCAAATACTACAGGTCAACTTCTAATAAGAACAGACACACAGAGAAGCATAAGATCTATAACAATAACTAGAAACAGTAGTATACAACATCAACACAGCTGAGGGTACTACTACACAAGCAACAGAAAAAAAAAAGGAACTGGCTAAGAGACTACTAGTAACAGCAGACAAAAGAAAGGAACACAGAGTAGAAGGAAGGATTTCAATTCCTTCACAATCAAAGAATCCCTAAGAAGTCACTGTAAGAGACTCCATTTTAAAACACCTTTTAATTCCTAAATTAAACCCCAAATTTATAGAAATCACATAACAAAGATTTTAAATTTCCTTTCAAGTCAAAGTAAACCATTTTGGAGACTCCACAGAGGATCAACATACAACAAACCAAGGAATACAACTTATATAATCAGGTAGTCTTAACATAAGATTCGAATTACAAAATAGTAATAACAACCCTAATTAGAATAATGCGATTATGATTAAAAGAAGATTGCAGCAAATTGAAACTATCACACAGAAAAGGAATTAAAAACCTTAAACCATGAACCTTAGAATAGGCAAATCAAAAGGAAGATAGCAAAATCTAAGAATTAAGACAAACTAAGAGGAGTTGGAATTTGGTAAAACTAAAATATAGACCATCTTCTAACCATCAAAACAAAATTCCAAAAATAAAAACAAAACAGATCTAATCAAAGCTAGAAGGAAAAGAACTAAATACCTTACAAGATATTGTGTCTTTCATCAGTTCCTCAAATCCACAACCCCCATCTCTTAATCATCTTTCCGCCCACAGGGATCCTAAGGATTACTCTTGTCTGAAATTAGTAGCCATGAAAATCATCTGTTGGATTTGATTTAAAGATTGAAACTAGGGTTTTGGAAGAGACTTTATATTATAGATAAATCATCTGAAGTATTTCATTTTTTTCCATTTGTATTATGTTGTTTTTTCCGAGGTACAAAGTGTCGTTCATTTTCAGACAAATTCAAAAAGGCTAACGCTTTTTCTTTGCCTTATTCTGACCGAAATTGGGACACTTCCGGTAATGTCGGCCGGAAATCTTGGAGAATTTTGAGAACTTTTTCTGCGTATTTCGATCGCTAGTCAATCACTGGCCACCCTTCAGAAGTTGTTTTTCATTTGGTATCCTTTTTCATTTGACTTAGATGACGCAAAGACTCGTCATCTATAACACCTCTCACTCGCAAATTTGAGAGTGGTGGTAAGATTTGGTATCCTTTTTGAAATTGAGTGATGGACAAGAGCATTCTACATTAGTCCTTTCAACTTTATAAACGTTGGAGTATTATTTGTCTAACTCGCTGGATGATAAGACAATATACAACATCCTTATCATCAGGCCTGCCCACAAGAGTTTGAACACACAACCAGCATTTACAGCCTTACATTAGAGGTCGGAAGAGTTTGCACGCACCTTACATTAGAGGTAGGTAAGCTAGCCAAATTTGACCATTTGCAAGAAACAAACAAGCACCAATACCATTAATCTGGGTAGTAGACCCATCAATTGCAGAGAGAGCATGTTTTTGGAATCTCTTAACTAGATTTTTTTTGTTTGTTTGATGTAAAACAAGTGTTTATAGATTGAGATCGAGATCGAGAGTGAGAGTGAGTGAGAGTGAGAGAGATTCTACTGTTGTTATTCATGGGAGAAATTCAAGAAGTGCAGCTCCAGATAAGATGCAAGTTATTCCCCACACTTATCGACTCTTTCTTTATGTAAACAAGCTTTTAGCTGAACTAGTTGAATATCTTGCTCATCATGTTTAACATCAATCTGGTTTATATGTATTTTTCTTCCACCAGGTCAAGAATCAGCAGGAGTAAAAGGAAAAGCGGCAAGTAATGAAGCTTTTCCAACCAAAAACCAGTCTTCGAATAGAATAAGACAATACAACTGGTGGTTCAGAGTGATACTTTACGCGTTTTTTCTCTTATCCGGCCAAGCAGTCGCCACTCTTTTGGGTAGACTTTACTATGACAAGGGTGGAAATAGTAAATGGATGGCAACTCTCGTCCAATCAGCTGGATTTCCAGTCCTCTTTGTTCCACTCTTTATCTTCGAGGTATACTCGCCCCAGACTAGCTCAACTCCCACCACTGCCAAAAACTCACCATCTGTGTTTGCACTTACACTTCTCTATCTGTCCCTAGGCCTACTGGTGGCAGGTGACAACATGATGTATTCATACGGATTGCTGTATCTACCTGTTTCTACTTACTCTCTTCTATGTGCAACCCAATTAGCTTTCAATGCCATCTTTTCCTACTTCCTTAATTCTCAGAAATTCACTCCTTTCATATTCAATTCTTTGGTTCTCCTCACCATTTCAGCTTCACTTCTTGCTGCAGAACCCAATTCTGCAGACACAACAGAAGTTTCTAAAGGCAAGTATGTCATCGGATTCTTATGCACACTCGGCGCATCAGCAGGTTACTCCTTGTTGCTTTCATTAACACAACTGGCCTTCCAAAAGGTGATTAAAAAAGAGACAATTACCGCTGTCCTAGAAATGCAAATATTTCCATCCTTGGTCGCTACTTGTGTTTGCGTAGTCGGGGTTTTTGCCAGTGGAGATTGGAAGCACTTAAAGAAAGAGATGAATGAGTATACAGAAGGTAAAGTTTCCTATGTGATGACTTTGGTGTGGACTGCAATTACTTGGCAGATATCTGCTGTTGGTTCAGTGGGGCTGATATTTGAAGCAACTTCACTCTTTTCCAATGTCATCAGCACATTAGGTTTACCTATTATCCCAGTTTTTGCAGTTATATTTTTTCATGACAAGTTGAGTGGGATTAAGGTGGTGGCATTGTTTTCATCACTTTGGGGTTTTGTTTCTTACATCTATCAACATTATATTGATAATGGCAAATCCAAAGAAACAAGAACTGATGTTGATCTAGATGAAGACAAACTGTAATGTGTCTTCTCTACTTATTATACGCTATAACTTGATAACATAAAATGTGTTAAGAGATTTTGTTTGGAATTTATGTATATATTTTTTCAAGGATAAGAACAGTAGTTGCAACTCTCAAATCTCTATAGTCTATCTAGTAGTTTTCATCCTAATTTCTTCTAGGTTTTATAAGATTGATTTATCAAGCTGAGACTAACAAAGAAACTGAAAGAGAAAATTGTTAAGATGGATCTCACCGAAAGTTTGTTGATGACTGCCTCCTCTTCAGTAAAGCAACTCAATCATCAATTAGGGTTCATCTCCACTTCTGGCCAGCACAGGTCAAGCTAGCAATTCCAGCAAGGCTGGCGCTGTTCAGTAAAAGCTATCTAACATAGATTGCAGACTTATTGATAGGACTTTACACATGAACAGCATTGATGAAAAAAATAATTGGGAGCCTCATTGTTTCTTGGTAAAGCCAAAAATTGAGACTTTCAGCCTACAGTTGACAAAAGGAAGATGAGGAAACTCATCTCTGCAGCTGGACAACTCAATTGAAGGTTTTTCCTAGCGAAAACGCTATATTGACAGCGGGTTACATCCCGCAGTCTGTCCCGCCTCTCAAAGATGTGGGGCCCAAACAGTCCATCCCTACCAATCCACGGATCAGGGGGGGCCACCTCTGTGAGAGGCTGGACAGACCGCAGGGTATAACCCGCGGTCAATATAGCAGTTCCCTTTTCCTAGTCTGAAAAACCTTGAATCAAATGGATAACTGTAGTATTGTGCGAACCTAAAAGACCAGAGGGGTTAGGTTTCAAGAATTTTAAATTGTTATGCTCGCTAGAATAGCTTGAAGAATTAATATATAGTCTTTCTCTATGTATTAAAGCATTGAGATTGAACAACTTCCATAGTGACAACCATCTTAATGACAACATTAAAACCCAAGGCTCCAAGGAACGGAAAAAAAAACTTCCTGACAACATTAAAAACCAAGCTTTGAGTTTTCTGACCTGCTAATCTTCTACAGTTATTATGCGTATGTGTACCCATAAAAGTCCTTCTAGAGCCAATTTGGCCAGAAAAAATCAGCAGTATTGACATCACTTGCAGTCTATGCAAACACTGCAGAAAACACTTCTTGTTTATTGACAGATCTTTGCTTTTCCCATAACATCTGGTCTGCTCTGGTCCAAGTTATTGACAATAATAATACTCAATCTACCACTATCCCGGATGGTTTCAAAACTTGTTTCAGCGATGCGGCAAATGTGAAAACTATATCAACTTCCACAGACCACATTTTAAAAAACATTAAATAGCTACTATGATGATGCAGCAAATATGGAAACATGGTGGGCACTACCCAGCATTATATATATTGATAATAACAAATCAAACAAATTTTCTTCTTTTTATCAAATCCTGTGTAAAGGTTGCTTATTTCATAGTGTACTCGAAGAAACAGAAAGGAAAAATACAGTAGAATCTAGGTAATGATAAAACTAGATTGCGAAAAGAAGGAAGTGTACGGTGTGAGACAAATACCTATTATGGGCAATAGACATTCAACCACTACTACATGAGACAACCAACATAGAGAGTTCGGGGATATTTCTTTTGTAGGTGAGGCCATTGAACAAAAATGAGATCAGCAATATGCAGCTTGTAAAGAAGAAGGCCGCTTAAAGATAACCTCTTCACCCTTGCGATACTCTCAACATAAAATATGGATGACCATCTAATCCCAAGTACCTGCACCCAAAAGCCAAACAAGGTCAAGCGGGCAATCCTCATACTAGCTTAAATTGTATTTGCTCCTCAAAAGTAAAAAAAAAAAAATCGAAAAACTGATGACAGCAAAACCATGGAAATACTTTTTCATATTCCTGTTCCCATTTAAACAATATTCATCTTTAAAAATTAGAATATAGATCTCTATGTAGAATAAAGTTGATCAGGCTAACCTTAAATAGGAACGCAATAACGCAGAGAGGAAAACAAGTCCCGGGGCCATTGCATAGAATCTGAAAGAATAGTCTCACTAAGTTGCATAAATCTGAAAGCTGTAACATAACTTCCATTGCTGTTGTAATAATTAAGAACATTTAATGGTGGTAAAGTTGAGATCATACCACTTGAGGCCTGATTTTTATCATCAACAATAGAGCATGAACCAAAGCAATTAGTGTTGTCCATATCGATGTTAAATATGACTGACCTACTTCTCGGCTCCGATAAATTTGCATGAACTGAGCTGTTTCCTTTAGCTTGTCAGGACCTGCCTGCAAATCCAAACCGCTTCAAGAAAACAAATCTATACAAACGAGCTTTGGAACAAAATAGAAACTCAAGTATTATCTGGACCATCCGACTATGAACACCATCATTTTTCAACTAATAAAATATAAGAAAAAACAAAAGAAGAAAAATCACTAACCTGATCAACCATAGAGGCTTCCAGTAACTGAGCTTTCTGAAGACTCATATTATCAGTTGAAGCTGCTACATAGACTCGCGGTTCAAACCTTTCCATTTGAAGCACACGGATAAGATTAATCATCTCAGCCGTGTGACCGCCTACATTATGAAGACACCCCAAAGTGACCATATTCAAGACGGTGATAATAGACAAGAAAAACAGAAGCAAGCAACTTTCCAGCAAAAACAGTACAAAAAGGATGATAGTAGATTCATGAATTTACCTGAACCTAGAATGATTAGAGTGCTAACAGCTTTTGGAGGTGAGTTATGAATAGGTTTCCTGCTTTGATGTATAATGAACAAAATACGAACAACCAAGATGATGAAAATGGCGGTGAGGATAGCAAAAAGATTAGGCATTGTCATTATGGAGAAGCAACATCCATTTCCCTTCTCCATGATGAGATGCACGCGACTGCCTGACCAACAATATCTGAAATCAAAAGGTATTAATTTCATTAACAAGCTGCTAACCTGGTGCATACACACCCGAATAATTGTATTTCTACATGCTACTTAAAATTAGTAGATTTGATTGTAAAGTATCTTTTCCCATGCAAATTCCTTAGAAGAGTAACTTGGTAGTAAATAAATTCTAGAAAAATACTCAAAACTCAGAACTTCTGCAGATTTATGCAGGCCTAATACAAGATTTAAAGGGAATACTGACCTCGTACGTTTATGAATGGTCTTTAGAGATGCTGGAAAGTTTTGGAATACTCAGTAAATTAACAGGGGTGATTCATATTTTTGCAGAGATCATGATTTGTATTGAAACCCCCAAATTTCATGAACAACCCTATACTTAAGTTCTCAAATCAAGGTCTCAAAACATGAAATTGATAATCTTTACTAACTACCCAACGTTCTAAATCAAGGGAAATACCAAAATCAAGACTCTTTTTCTTCAAAGCTATCACAAGAATAACATTAGGGAAAAATCATCTCAAACTAAAATCAAAGAAAGATAATCCCATACCTCTCATTCCCAGTCCATTGATGGTTCACAACACCAATCCTTGATCAATTCCAATAGCATAACTCCTCTGATTTCTCCAACAAATTTAATAGGGTTCTTCCCTTTGAGAATTGCAAGAGCAATGAGTGAAAACTGAAAAGAGGTCGAAGAGGGAAAAAATAACAAATAAGTGTACTCTGGTTTAGATTTTGATAATTTGGAAGAACCATTTTTTTTGGGGACCAATCTTTTTATTTTGGGTAAGATATTAGAAGTAAATTTAGGTCACCCCTTATCGAGATATTTATGATAATACCTAAATTATCCTTGATTTTTTGGTTAATGATTAGTTAGTGTGATTAGTGAAATGATTTTGAATAAATATTTGAGATTAAAAATCTGATTTTTTAAAAAAGAAGTAGAATTATTGAGTGAGAAAAGTTAGAGAAGATGAAGAACAAAAACATGGAAAATAAATTTTTTTTTGAGTTCACTAAGCTAGACTATTCAAGTGATGATTCAATTGATGATAGCTCATCTGAATCTTCATCTCCTTCCTCTCCTAGAGTATATGTCAATCTTCACAATGATCCGGATATGAATTATTTCTTAGATGGTGAATGTATTCTTTCCCAAAGCCAATCTCAAGATGAAAACGATGGATTTTACCAACCACAACCGGAGGAAGACTATTTTGGTACACAAATATGCTCTAAACTTAGATAATGTTGGTTGAATTGGTCCAAATTTTCAAAAAATTGTGAATTTGTTAAGTAGATTTGGGCTTGTTCGGTTACCTTGTGTGAAGAACATGTAACCGAACTCATCTGAAAGTGTAGTTCGGTTATTTTTTCTAAACATGCAGGTTACCGAACTCTCCAATAATGGAGGTTTTTTGAAGTTCGGTTAATGTGACATGTTACCGAACTCGTAAATAGGATTACAAAGTGTTATGTTGGTTTGGCCGAAATGTAACCGAACTTTAGGGTCTATAAGTTCGGTTAGTTTGCAACCAATAGCTAACCGAACATATGTAAAATAAGATTTCACATTAGTTTATAAAGTTCGGTTGGTTCGCAAACTTCATACCAACCCACTATCTAACCGAACTTACGTACAATAAAATTTGATTTAGTATACGTAAAGTTCGGTTAGTTATCAATTTGCTTGACAAACCGAACTTTGAGTTCGATTATCCCGATAAAATTATCATGTAACCGAACGTTAGAGTCCATAAGTTCGGTTAGATTGCAACCAACAGCTAACCGAACTTATGTAAAATAAGATTTCACATTATTGTATAAAGTTCGGTTGGTTCGCAAACTTCATACCAACCCACTATCTAACAGAACTTACGTACAAAAAAATATGACTTAGTAAACGTAAAGTTCGGTTAGTTGC
This sequence comes from Papaver armeniacum, assembly GCA_023531295.1. Classification (NCBI taxonomy): domain Eukaryota; kingdom Viridiplantae; phylum Streptophyta; class Magnoliopsida; order Ranunculales; family Papaveraceae; genus Papaver; species Papaver armeniacum. Next base: position 111,749 of record JAJJWW010005272.1, read on the forward strand.
CAACTTGCTTGACAAACCGAACTCTGAGTTCGGTTATCCCGATAAAATTATCATGTAACCGAACTTATTTCTAATTGCAATTGATGTTGTTCCATTTCTTGTAGATTGAATGTCAACCTATACCAATGGATAACCAACCTTCTCTGGTTGGCATGCTGTTTGAAGATACATCTAATCACTATGTCAATGATTTGGTTTTTGATAAACCTATTGATGCGAAGAATTGGGCTAGAGACCATGCCAAGAAAGTCATGTGAATATTAGTTTTGAATGGAAAAGAAATCCAAACTCGTTTTGAAATGGTTTGTGAGAGAAGTGGAGATCCCGATGCTAGTCACAAGAGGAAGGGTTACGTGTATAAAGGAAAGACGACGACGAATAACACAGCGTGCTCAAAGAAAATTAAATGTCCGTTCAAGCTAGTATTTAGAAAGTGCAAAAAAAAGAATGGATGGGTTATATCTATGGATAAGGTGGCAGGTCATCATAACCACCCTCGTCCGGATGATCTTGAAGGACATGCAATGGCCTCAAGGCTCACTCCTCAAGAAATGGAGAAAATAGCTAAATATAGGAGAATGGGAATTTCACCACTTAAGATGCTTCACTTACTAAAGGATGATAACAAGGATAATGTATGATATTTGACGACCATTTACAATGCAATTGAGACAATTAAAAGGAATGAATGGAAGGATAGACAAGTGATGCAGCAATTGTTTTTTTGCGCTAAAGAGAAAGGCTACGCGGTTTAAAAGAAGGTAGGTCCGGAAGATGAAATAACGCATCTCTTCATTACGCATACGAAGAGTGTTCAATTGGCTCAATCCTTCCATCAAGTTCTTATAATGGATTGCACTTGCAAGACTAACAAATACGAGATGCCATTGTTGAATATTGTTGGTCGTACCTCGACAAAGTCACCGTTTACCGTTGCCTTTTGTTTTCTAGAAGATGAGCAAGAACCAAGTTACACTTGGGCGCTACAACAAGTGAAGGCCATATACCGAGATGATGATATCCCCGCGGTTATAGTGACAGACAATGATGTAGCATTAATGAACGCAATAGAGAGAGTCTTCCCATTAGCAGATAATAGGCTTTGTACGTTCCATATAATGTGATGAATAGGTGCAAGCCTCAAATTTGTCCACCAAAGAGGAAAGCATTTGAAGAGATTAGTAAGCTACCGGAAGATGAACAAGCGGATGCAAAAGCGGAATTCGATATACAATACACTATAAATCACGCTAAATGGGTTGCTTTCTCTGGTAAATGGGAGTCATTGACATGGTCTCTCACCTAAGAAGAGTATAATCTAAATCTTACGACATTTATCGAACATTGGTCTAGCCCCGAATATCCCGAGGATATTGTAACGTATGTGGTTAAGCAATGGTTGGAACCGCACAAAGAGCGCTTCGTTTATGCATTTACCAACCACCATAAACACTTTGGGAATCAAGCGACAAGTTTGGTAGAATCGGCTCACCACCGGTTGAAGAAAAATCTTTTTGGATGTGTCGATAATTTTGTGATTGTGTTTAACGCAATGGAGAATTACTTCAACTGCGAGATTGATAGAATTAAAGAGAAGTTCCAAAAAAGCCGCATCATGAAATACAAAAAGATTGTAGACAAAGGTGGTAACAACAAGAATATGGCGGACCTTCCGTTGTTCAAGGGCTCCATTATAATTTTTCACGTGCTTGCATTAAGAGGTTAATGGTAGAGGTGAATTTGATTGACATATGGGGAACCAAGCCGGACGAGGTGTGTGTTTTCAACATGATGAAGTCTATGGGACTCCCTTGTCGCCATATGATAGTTAAATATGAACATGGCATAATCCCTCTAAGCGATATAGATCCATATTGGCAACAATTAAGTTTTGTCCCTCCTCCAAAGGGCGATGTCGGAGAAGAGTTTGGGAACAATGAGATGGGAAGAATCGTTATCGAGATGTACCGGAACATGAACAAACTCGAAAAGCAAATCTTTTGGGATGACATGCGGCCAATCGTTTATCCACACACTTCGGAGAATGTTCACGAACCGAAAAAAGGAAAGGGCAAAGGTAGGCCAATCACCAAAGAAAAAAAAAAGTAAGAGAATATGCAAAGGTGTTGTCTAAGAGGAAAAGTGAAATGACCCATTTTACTAGAGACCCTTGTGGGCATGAGCATACCGTGGCGAAGTATCAATAAGATTCTAAGAAAAGGTCTAGGAATATTATGGAAAAGGGCGAAACAAGTGAACGGGATATGAAGAAAAAAGGACCGATGTTACGCTCGCAACCAACCCCACCTACTCCATCGGAACCTAGCCAACCAATTCAACGAGACGTGAAGCTTAAGGCTCCAATATGTCGCATCCAAGAAAGAAGTCGACCAATTGATGATACAACACATTTTGTTGATAAAAGGTACTTGAAAGAGCTACCTCCATACATTAGAAAGTACGTCATATCCACCGATGACGTCCCTCTGGATGGTAATTGCGGATTCCATGTTGTCGTACAACAACTAGGGCCTTTCACTCAAGGTGCGAAGTTGCATAATGATAATCAAATCACTTATGTCCGGCAAAGGTTGTTGATGAAGCTAAAGGAGAAACCGGAATTTTACAAGAGAATGTTGTCCGATGGGGATGCTAGTATCAATGTGCAGTTTGTTAGGTATCAAATGCGTCTCCAAGGAGGGGATCCAATCACAAGGTATCATTGGATGGGCATGCCGATATGTGGGCACTTAATCGCCGAAGCATTCAATTGCGTGGTTCACTATTTCTCAAAAGGTGCTAGTTTCACATACACTCCGAAAAAAAAATATGTGTCGAGCAACTTAAACGTAGGAGAGTGGTGATTGCACTTGTTAACAACAACCATTTTATAGGCCTCCGGTTAGAAGACGATTGTCCACTTCCTCCGATATGTGGAAACTCTTATTGGCATGGATTTAACCCCGACACAATGTTGGGATGGTGCATTATGTACGAGCATAACATGGAGATGTGGAAAACTTTGAAGGATTTGGAAAAAATCATACACGAAGGTCCAGTTTCCCTTGCGGATGATTAAATTTACCATTAATTAAACCAAGTATGCTTTGAACATCAACATAAGAATCAAAGATTGTGTTTTTTGGAATTAGGTCTTATTTTTGGGTTATGCTTTGAACATTTTCATAAGAATAGGAGACTATTATTTTTGGATTTTTTTTTTCATACTGGAACTTAATTACATGACATCGCCGAACAGTGAGACATCAAGACTTAAGTTCGGTTAGGAAATGAAATTCGAGGACATTGCCGAACTAAAACTAAAGATACATAACATTTAATATCCGAAACGCGTTATGAAAAAGTATTTAAGGAGGCGGAAATGATATTCATATTTGAAATCCTTTCTCTTCCATCTTCGCCATTCTTTTTTTGATGTTAAAATGATTTTGGCGAATCCTTCACCTCTAAGTCGATACCGCCTTACAATACGAAATAAAGCCATTAATTCCACAACTCTATGTCTAATCTTTTCGAATCGAATGAACAAAGCTATATGATCACGGTTATGAGGGTTTGTTGTGTCGGAGCAGAATTTCTCATGAATTTTCCCCCAATAACTTTGACTCATAATACCATTCATTCTTCGTTCTTCACCCCTCTTTGGATAGTATAGTATGTAGTTTCTGCAAATAGATAGATCTTCATCTAGAGTAAATTTAGGAGTAGTAGCTGCCATTTTTAGAAGATTTTGAGACAAAATGTTATGTATGAGACACATATTTATACCACTGAGGTGTATAACGGCTATAAAAATAACCGTTACTTGAAATTAGTGTCATTCAAATTTCAAAATACATAGTTCGGTTACATAAGAAATGCATCGTGAAAACCGAACTCACAGGTTCGGTTGGTTCTGTAAATCCAAGGTAACAGAACAGTGCAAACCACCAAACTGCAAAGTTACAGTGTAATGTTCGGTTACCTGGTAAATCATAGTAGGTAACCGAACTTAAGAAAATTATGTCCGATTTATGATCTCCACATTGTAATATTCGGTTACCTGCAAAATAATACCAGGTAACCGAACATTGCACTGTAACTTTTGAAATTTTCTTGTTGTGCGTTCGGTTAGATTGCAAAATATGCGAACCAACCGAACTTGTGGACCACCAAGTTCGGTTACCTGTAAAATAATACCAGGTAACCGAACATTACACTGTAACTTTTGAAATTTTCTTGTTGTGAGTTCGGTTAGATTGCAAAATATGAGAAACAACCGAACGTAAGAGTTCGGTTGGTTGCTAAAATTGCAGTTAACCGAACTAAAGCTACACTAAGGCTGGATTATGAACCCATAAGTTCGGTTACCAGCCTTTTCTGCAGGTAACCGAACATTGGAGTTCGGTTTCCTGCAAAAAAATTGCAGGTAACCGAATACAACTCTATAACTTCTGAATTTTTTTCGTAGCTGAGTTCGGTTAGATTTTAAATTTGAGAACAAACCGAACTTAAGAGAGTTCGGTTGTTTACGAGATTTAGTCTACTAAACGTTTCTTAAAAATTTGAATGTAATGATGAAACACTTAACCGTCAAATAGCCAAACTAATCCCTTAAAACACAAATTAAAAACCAAATTATGAAATTCATTTACTAATCCACATAACTAAATGTTGGAAGCACACGAACATAATAAAACAAATAGCCAAATACACAATAAAAAAATATTCCAAATATCCAAACAAACTACCAAATCCGCAATAAAAAAGTCTTCAAAACATAAGAAAACAAAGTACTAATTGTTGCAATCACTCATTTACCACGACCACTACGAGAAACTTTTCTACTCTTGCGTTTAGGAGCTTTAGGTCGTCCTTCGTCACTAGGAGTGTCATCTCCACTGCTTTGTTGTTCAACCATCCGACTTGAACCTTCCCCTTCTCGGAGACTCCTCTTCGACGACATGGTATGGCTTGGATCAACCTGGCTTGTATCGACAAGGTTGGGATTAAAATTATTAGTTATTTGGTTGTAGAGGTCTATTTGTTCTCGAGTATCTATCGGCTCTCCACTCCGGATTTTTGCCATCATTTTCCTCAACAATTTAGCACTTGCCTTCACCTTTTCTCATCAAAAACATAAGTAACTATTATTTTTCAATACTTCATAACATTTTGAAAAACAAAAATAAGAGTAAATATCTTACCGCCGAATTCCACAAGATCAAGGCCTCGTCACCACACATAGGGGTATGCTTCATAGTTTTCTTAGCCTCTTTCTCCATTGTCGTCGCTTTTGCTTTATCAGCACGGGCTTGTTGGACACTGTTTATTACACGAGGATGAGAAAAATGTTCATACCATTCCATATATCCCTCGTCGGCGGCATTTAGCTCATAAAACGAATCTTGTAACTCTTCAACTGGAACAAGATAATCCCCAAAGTTCTTCCAGTGGTCCAGTGATAGAGCAGGATCATATTTGGGGGAGAAATTCTTCTCGGTGTTCTTAGTTCCCTGCTTCTTCACCTTGAAGTTGAAGTTTTCCACTTGTGGGACACTTTGGACACAAGAAACTTGTCTTAATACTCTTCGAGGATTATACATTGTACAACCTCCAGAATGAAACAACGGTCCATTATACGCCGTAACAGGTGAGAAATCAATAACCTCAACATCCTCCTCGTCTTCATCTGATGCAATGGTGTAAGGATGGAAAACCACATCTTCCACTGTTAACTTATCCAAAATCTCCCTCAACTCCAACACCTTGTTTTTTCTTATTCTTATCCTGTGAGTTCAAAAATTCATACTTACCAGCTGTAGGTTTCCCATAAGGCCAAGGAGTGTGAGCATGAGACAATTGCAGTTCAGGGTAGTGATCGTACACCCAAACCTATAAGAAGAGGCAACAAATAATACATTCGCAATATGATTAGTAACAATACACATTCATTCACTTATATATTGAAACACACAAACGATAATTTAACGGGGTACCTGAACAAGGGTGTATAAGCCTCCAAAATATAGACTCTTAAGCCTCGAAGCTTTTCTGAGTTCCTCTTGAACGAATGAAAGAACCGCAATGCCCCAAGAGTAGTTTTTCACCTCATTGGGGGTCCAATAGCTGGAGGTAATGAGCATTTACCACGTGACCTGAACTGTCAGGGAAGAAAATGGTTCCTAGTTGATATAACAAATAAGCAGTCACATGGTGCTTAATCTTCTCCTCTGTCATCACCAACTTTCCTTGAGCAACCAAATCTTTCGTCCCTGAAAACTCATCAAACAAGGTTTTGAGCTTGATCTTTTTCAACTTCTTCTTTTACGTGCGGTATTCCTCAAACTCATTATACTCATCACCTTCCTTAGGCTCTTTGTTAGCTCGTCTAAACTCACATTGTGCCTTTTTATCGCTCCATCCTAGACACCTTTCGACTAGCTTTTCAAGAAGTTCATAACTCATCGAGGGATTGTAGCCATCTCGAACACTTGTTCCTGCAATTGGTAGGGCTGTGATTCTAAAACAATCATCCGGAGTTATTGCCATCTCACCAAAAGGTAGATGAAAGGTATCCGTATTTGGATACGACCTCTCGGCAAATGCAGTAACAGTGACAACATCAAATTTTTGGTGCGCATGTTGTATTCGGTTCCATAGTACACAGTCAAATACCGCCAAGAGGACCTCATCACACTCATTTCCTATATTCCATATCTTGTTCTTTTGACGTTTCAAAACACGAACAACATTATTATGATCCTACAAAAGCAACATCATATCTTATATACTAATATATATAGAAAAGAACAATATATGTCAAAATATAGTAAAATTGCTGAGAAATCTTGATGGTTAAGATTGTTCTTAAGATTGAACCATACCTTTGTCGCAAAGATTTTGGCAGCCCATGAGTTTTTGTGGCCCATCAATACCTCCCCTCCATCTCTTAGAGTACCATAAGTTGGCATCTTTGGCGTCAAACACAAATTGTCATCAGGAATGTATGAATATCTAGCACAAGGCTTATTAGGCGTCTTTCTAGGTTTCTTTCGCACTATTTCACCTTGTGACTCTTCCTCTTCGTCTTCCTCTTCATGGACTTCCTCCTCTGATTCATCATCATCCTTATCTCCATCTTCCTCATCTTTGTCACCCTCATTTCCTCCTCCTTCAGATGGTTCACCATCATCATTGTCACCCTCATTTCCTCCTCCTTCAGCTGGTTCACCATCATTGGCACCCTCATTTCCTCCTCCTTCAGCTGGTTCACCATCATTGGCACCCTCATTTCCTCCTCCTTCAGCTGGTTCACCATCATTGGCACCCTCATTTCCTCCTCCTTCAGCTGGTTCACCTTTTCTACCTTGATGATGTTCTTGATTGCCCATCTCTTCCATGATCTCTTCATTAACTTGTTGGATTACGTTGTCAACATTATCTCTATCAACACCATCTTGGATCACAACACCCGGTAATGACCCACCTCTATACTTAACATTTTTGGTTCCACGGTGGACGACATCACAATGTACTTTTCCTCGAGGCGTGGGAGTTCTAAGATCTTCCAATAAAGGTTTGTTTGATTTTTTGCCTCTTCCAATAATCAAGAAAACAAAAGATATTAGCTTAACCGCTAAATGATTCACTAAATCAGATGCAACATAAAGGTTCTCAGCGTAAGGTTTGGTTAATAGCAAAAGTTCACGAAAAATAGGCCAACTCTAATTTTGTGTTCCATAGTATAGTTCGGTTACCAAAGATTTTTTGAGAATAAACCGAACTCAACATTGGTCAATGTTAATGAAGAGTTCGGTTTGTCAAGGTTTTTTAAGAACAAACCGAACTCAACATGTATGCAACTACTAAAGAGTTCGGTTTGTCAAGGTATTTTGTGAATAAACCGAAACTCAACATGTATGCAACTCAACATAGTTGGACAAGTTCGGTTAAATTAAAACTCATCTTAATGGAAAAAATAGCATAGCTCGGTTACATTGTTTTTTTTTTCGGTAAAGTTCGGTTACTAAATAGTTTTAGATTTTTATGCGAACAAACCGAACAAAATAGCACAGTTCGGTTACTTAAAAACTCAAAATAGCGGGCAAAATAGCAGAGTTCGGTTACATGTGAAAAAAAAAAATTGTTGTAAAATTTGTTAAGTTCGGTTAGAAAAAGATTTTAGGCTTCTTTGAGAACTAACCGAACTGGCAGTTCGGTGACCTAGTTTTGAATCCTAGAGAACCGAACTGTTCTTCGTGTACTTCCTTTCAGGAAGTTCGGTTAACAAACTAGGGTTTTTAGAAATTCTTCCTAACCGAACAATGCACTGTAACTTCCATTTGAATACTATTTTGATGATTTCTATTCAATTGAAGCAATGAAAATCAAATTAAAAGTTATGGGTTTGTTGGAAAATACATGCGGATTGGTCCCATGGAAGAATCAGGCTTCGGCTTGTGTCTTTGATACTCGATGATGCCTCTAACTTCCGGTTCCACTTCTTCCTCAATTTGAAATTGTTTCTGATGTGCTAGATGTCCTAATGGAGGACCTGTTCCTGGGAGTCTTTTGGTTTGCTTTCGAAGAACCATTCTTATAGTCGATTGATTAATCGAAGATGAAAATTTTATGAATCGACGATTAATCGATGAAGACGATGTTGAAATGGGGAAAAAGAGAAGAACAAGAGGGAGAACAGTTTTCTCCTCAAAACTATTTTTTTTTTCCTTCATGCGGCTAGGTTTAGGTTTTGTTTTAGATTAAGTTAGAGGAAGTTATTAGGTTAGGGTTAATTTTAATTAGGGTAAGGGGCAAATTAGTAATGTTAGGATTTTTAGGACATCCCTTAACATTTTAGGGTAGGGGGCCTTATAAAACAATGGTCCCCAAAAAAAAAGGCTGGTCCCCAAAAAACGGTTCATTTCGAAGTGTTGCCTACGGATTGTGCAAGGCTTGGTTAGGCCGGCGTAAAAACTATGCCCTATATTTTGGGAGCTAGTCTCCTACCCAAACCCGGTACTTTCTACTGGAAAATGGGTTTTGGTCTTTGGTCTTTGGCCTAGTTTTATAAAGAACTACTAGGTATCATCGGGGCCTTACGGCCCCGACTCAACCTTTCCTTTCGGTGTACATATTCAGGCATACGCATCAAGTCACGTTTCTAACTGCATAAACAAAATTAAAATGAGAAAATAATATGCTAAAACTCATTGTCTATCCCTGGCCTGATTGCGACCTTTGCGTTTGGGATTAGTTTTATTCTTTCTTTGTCATTACATGTTCACGGTAAAATGAAATACAAAAAACAGAAAACTATAATCGAATTAAATATTTTTTGTATTGTTTTTGTCATTCGAAAAATGAGAATCAATTTCAGACAGAAATCAGACTTGCAGTGTATCGAATGCACAATAACTTCACAGAGGAATTATTATCAGTAAACACCCTTCAAGTACATCAGCAGACCAAACCCGCGATCAGTATTCCTTTAATTTGCTAACATTAAATTGGTGTAATAGAATCACATATATGATAAAAACTCAAATAAACAACTTGTTAAGTGTACTGGATATTAAATATGACATGCACCTTATACGTCCTTCAAGATCAAATGGTTTACAGATATTCAAGCCTCGCGACATCCAATTAAAAATTTAACACCTCGTGCCATTACAACAATTTATATCAATATCACGAAACAAAATATCAATCATCACTTGATTTAATTTCATCAATATTTATTCTGTGTTATTTTTAAATCCAACCATCGTTACTGAAGACTGAAATTGAGAAATCAAAATAACAGATGGATTCATATTGGTAAAAAAGACAGTCGTTACTTAAAAGGATTGACAGAAATGATATTGCAAAAAATAACTAACAAAAAAAAAAAAAAACTCACTGAGTAATATGATTCTATACAAAAATTTGCAGAAACTCATTAATAAAATTAACCCTTATAAAAGAGTAAATCAATAATCGCAAACCAAAAAAGAAATAAAAGTCCTAGATATACATATTATACCTATTTTAATTTGCATTGGTACATGTGTCATGTTCATGTCAAGAAAACAACAACATATGTTGATTAAAAAACGACATGACCTTAACGGTTAACGTAAAATGTAGCATGACATTAATTTTTAATCATATTTGACTTTTATTATTCATTTAACCTGAAATCAAATCTATTTCTTTGAATTGCGCTCGATTTCCCATATTCTTTCTCCAGTCTTGTACACTATGAGACCCTTTTTGTGCATATTTTTATTCTTTGTCGATCCTAAATTATATCCATGTTTAGACTGTATTTTTGATGTAAATGTTCTTTGAATATTACCATCCTACGTTTTGTCACTTTTTTTACTCTTCGTTCATCTTTGAAATTTCTAGGAATGGAATCACTTCTACGTCTAACCTTTTAGTTTTTTCTTCTTTAGGTCAACTTCTAGAAACAACAATTAACACTTCAAAGATGTCTTTTTAGTTCTTTGCATTTGTCCCCTCGTTAGTCTCTGTATCTTCTATGAAAGGTTTTCCCGGTAAATAAGTTTCAAACATCTTACTGTCACGCAACAATAGATGAGTTGTAGAATTTTTTTGTTGCGTAGTTGATTTCATCAGCGTCATCCAATTTTAAAAATTGGCCAAACGTGATGTCGTTCCAGTCTTTGCATAATTTTTGATATTTTCTAAACTTTTCCAGCTTGTTTTTTTGTCGTCTCTTTTCGTTGTACATATATATGATCCTATTATAATGATCTTTGATTCAATATTTTTTAGATTCATAACACTCAATCAAATAATAATGTGAAAACGTGGTCTCTTACCCACATTAATCTCCATGTAAATACTATTCGAACTCATATTTGTCAACAGAATTCATCAGTCTGTTGAGAAAATAAGGGCGTCATGTGTAAGGTTTCTTCTGATGTGTCGTACCTAACATTGGTTATTTAAAATCGGTATGTTCTTCATCTAATAAACTATTTTGATCTGAAGTTTAAAATTTCTTGTTGTGGTGAGATATTTTTCTCTTTCTACTGTTCTTCAACCTAGTTAAGGAAATCAGTATTTCTATATATTTAAAATTTTATTTATTAATCCATTAATGAAATCGGGTAATATAAGATACCTAAAACCATATAAGCTTTCATATTTCTAGGTTAAATCAATCAATTTATTTATTTATTATCCGATTGTAGCAATGCTAATAACCATGTTGAACTGGAAGTATTAAAGATTTTAGGAAATGATTTCTTTTTCGACATCTTTGAGGCTGGTGAGTTTTTGGACGTGGCTGCTGCTATAGTGCAGAAAACAACCTAGAAGGTGGAAAATGATTGGTGAGCAGATGAGTATAGCAGGGAGGAAGGGTGTAGTGATACTTAAGTAAAAACCTTCAAGAACATACTTTAGATTGTTGAAGGGATGCCTATTGTAGTTATATTTCCCTGTACATCTTTACTGACTGCGAGAAATGACGGTTAAATTTGAAAACTGCAACGTAAGAATCGTGCCCTCACTTTATAAGTTATTTGAGCAACATTATCTCCATATGTAATCTTATCTCGTCTTTGATGAATTTTCCATATTATTATCTCTAATGTTGGGTATTTAGCAGTTCTTAACCTTTACGGCTTTATTGTCATTGTAATTACATAGATCTACTAAAGACATCGATGAGTGTCATAACTAAAGAAAACACGATAAATGACGTGAAAAAATCTTGTAATTTAAGAAGTTTTTTCATTTTCATTATAATGCATATTAATATAATACGATTGTAAGATCCTAAACGATCAACTTGTTTAACCGTATGAGTTTGTAATTTGGGTTGTACTTTTTTTTTTTTTTTGAGTTTTGTTTTTGATGTATTTTTAATTACTTTCAAGAGTAAGTAACATAAATCTATGATGTTTCGAAAACTAATATCATATCTGCTTGAGCCTTCTATATTTTCAAATCTTCTTTCTTTAAGAATACAATTTAAAAGATAAAATGTACTTAATATGAACGAACATTAACCGATATGAAATTGTTCTTAAAAGAAAAATATTGAAATTTAATAAATAAAAGTAACCTAGAATAGTAAGAAAATTAAATTCCAAAAATCGGAGAAGGAATGGATATTCTTAAAAATCAGTCAACTTATTGATCGAAAGAAATCTTCTCCTCTCGGCCTCTATAGTGCGGAGGGAGTATGTAGCCATTTTCTGAAACTCCATGTTATTTTAATATCCTCGTTCTTGAGAAACCATTCGAACTGTAGGTGGTGAATTCTCAGTAATGCATTAGCGCACCACGATTTTGGATACCCATCTGACAACTCATTATTCTTGATAATATTAATTTGTAGTTTGAATGGCTCATTGAGTCTTTTTTAAATACCAATATACATTGGATTTTCATCCTCTGCAAGAGCACCGGATGTCAAGTAGATCCCAGCACTATGGAGGCTCTATGCACTACTTTCGTCCATATGCACTGTCAAGCAAACTTTTATAGGAAATTGATATATATAGCTATCAGTATCCATTTTGTCGATCTCATCACTTTTCGCCGTATTATTGGTATAATCTTCTTTGGTTCCTTCATATGGTTCTTGTATTAATCATTCTTTGGTGCGAAATCATTCTACCCCTACGCAACATCATTTATTATGACTTCTATATCAATCTCCTGATCTCCAAGTCGTGTTACAATTAATCATACGCCCTTAACAATGCCTTGTCTTTCATTGATTTTTTTCAAAAGAATATTTGGAAGGATAATTTTTAATTGCAAAGTATGGCTTGACATATACTTATTACCAACTTGTTTTACATTTTATGTGGGATACGTTTGCTTATTTTCGGTAAAAAATTTGGAATGAGAAGATATATAATACATGCTCAGCGCGTTTTTCTCCTTGAAAGGGTGACATTGTGTGGTTAATGGATAATTCCTAAGTTTAATTTTAAATTTTAACAATAACAAAGTACATATTCATATAAGTTTAAAAGATAGGATTCAAACATGTTGTTACTTGTGATCTTTAATAAATAATTAGTATAAGAACTGAATTTAATTACTTACAGTTTTTTGAAGGGGTCGCACTTGGGTATATAATTTTGGTTAAAAATATCTAATTTCCAAAGTGTTATACCTTGTTTAGATTTCATTCATGTGCCTACTAATGGTTACAATAATATATATAATAATATGCATGGGGATCATATAATCATAACAGTATATAAATAAATTTGTAAACATGAGGAGCCAATGATGTATTTTATACAATTTTGGTTCATGTGTAATAAGAAACCTAATTGTCTAATGTTTTTTCCTAGAACGGTAATTTCCAAAAAATAGTATTTCTTATAATTTCCAACATCGAAAACCGGGCAATATTTCATAACCTAATACTTACATTTGATTCAGAATCACGCACCGGGAGTTCAAGAAACCGATGCTCCCACATGTACTTATCACTAATTTTGTTTTTTCTTTGACATATCTTTGAAAATTTTCAAGAAACTTGGCAGATTCAGGCGGTTGTTCGTCCAAAAGGCGTAATCCAAAATCTGGTGCTTACTCGTCAGTTGGCCGCTGAATATTATACTATATGCGCCATTTAAAACATAGATCATTACATTACATATGTTTAGTCAAATCTTTGACGAAAAAACGTATGATTAAATTGGATTGCAGTCATAAAATAATTTTCATAAATTTCTTAGCTGGACTTCATTTTCATCACCAATTCATCTTGTAAACGTTTAATTCGTTCACCGTCGTGCTCAAAAATTTCAAAAGCAATACATGTTGCTTTGAACATGATGTAGAGTTCTTTAGCATCAATGACCCCACTATTTTTAAGTTGGTTAAATAAACCTGCACCGGCCAACAATTAGAAATATTTGCATAGAATATAATTCACCATTTTTTGGGCCGACAAAACATCCTTACAATTGCACAATCTGGCTTCCTTACTTTCCACTTTTTCTAGTTGCACACTAAACATCGTGGAAATTCTTGATAAGTATATACTTAAGCATCAGGATTCTTTAAATTTGTATTAAAGTATGACATCAATGTTGACGTATAGCTCTCTGCAGTTATCCATTGAGTTAGTTGTATCTTACGCAATTTTTCATTGACCGGGAAAATGCATACACGGTCGAAAAACATTGGGTTCATCTTGACGCGTCAAATGATCGCATAAACGCGACACCACCTCAACTGGACCAATATATCTTGCATCAACCTACTGATGCATCTATAATACTACCTCCGTCCCACTATTAGTTGACCTAGTAGCACAATTTAGAAATGATTTATCTCTCAAACTATACCACGGATATTCGTAAATTTTATATCATTGGAAAAGATTTTAAAACACCTACGTAACGATTATAAACATGAGTATAAAATTATATAAAATCAACTACTAATGAGACAAACAAAAAACAAATAGGTCATCTAATAGTGGGACGGAGGGAGTACAAAACAGAAAGGGTTTTTGAGTCACCGACGGACGGATAACATTTTCAAAGACAAACGGATGATCCGACCATCCCAGTCTCGTCCCAGCCATTTATCTCTAACGGATGTAAGAATTGTAACCTACTTCCATAATGGCTATATGCATTTATAACCCTCATAATTAGTTCCACATTAATTTAAAAAAAATAATGGGCCGCCAAAAAAAAAGTGGACAATTAAATGTTAAAACTGTTGTAGGGCTTTATCCCACGGATGTGCATCCCAATACAATAGCTAGGGTTCTATTCCTATTGAATATAAAGGATACTATAGCTATGTGATAGGGTTACTCGTATCAATAAGAAATCCTTCTCCTTCTCTGTTTCTTTATCTTCTTCTCTATAATTCATTGCAAAACGTTATCAGGCACGATTCTTTACCCTGCCATTTTTTTATTCTAGTAATCAGTACAGTCTCCCGAATCAATCACCCGCACTACGTTCAAGAGTTTAAAAAATCTTCCATTATTGGATCTGTACATCTCGAACGATTAAAGTCTCGGAAATTCCCTTCGGTCCTCACCGGATCTGTAGTTTTGTTCTTGGATTGAATAGTTAAAGAAACAAGCTCAATTTCTGTTGATCCCCCAATCAATCAAACTGCTCTATGTCGGAGGTATACCTAAAACTCTTCTTTGTCTTCTATTTTTTTTTGCCCATGAAAGAAACGAAAAAAAAAAAAAAAAAGTTGTCTTCCATGTTGTTGTGTCTCTTGATACACATGTTTGATGTATGTAATTGTAAATATGTAATGTGTTTGTGTATATTCATCTATTTTCTTTCATGGTTAAATTAATCTATTGGTGTCTTTTGGTTAAATTAATTTTTTTTCCCTTTTCATGTTCATCTTATTTGGGTGGATAATTTTATAACATCTATTTTGTCTTATTATCACATGTATGAAATTGATGTATATGTTTGTATGATCAGTTGTGAAATTCATGTCCATTCTATGATTTTTTAGTATCAATGATGTATATTTTTTTCACTATACTTTTTTTTTTTAATCCATGATGATTGTGACATATTTTTTTTTTAATGTTAACTTGCTTCTGTTGATCTATCCATAGTTAATATTTTTTTTGTGTATCACTATGTTCCACTTTGTCTCTTCTCTGTATTCTACTCTAATGATATTTTCTTTTTTCTTAATCCATGTATTAGCTTGCACAATCCATAGTGTGTTCTTAGAAAAAAAAATTGAAACTCTATGTTTGTCTCTTTGTGTGCCAAATGATGTTTGTTCATGTCGAAATTTTACACTTGCATGTGTGTTATTTTTCTTCTTTTGTCTGCCATTATGATTATTATTTGATTTATGACTATTATGCCTTGTACTAATTATGTTTGGCAGTTACATTTGCTTGCTCTGTTGATTGTAACGTGTACATTAACTAATATATAATATCCATAATTATCTTCAACTCATACAAAAGGTTAATAAAATATTTTCATGCATTCATGCAAAGTCAAATATAGAGATAACTATTTAGTTTCCACAAAAATACATTTATGCACATGTAAATACATTTAAAATAATAATAACTAAAATATATTCATGCATGCAAAGTCAATTTAATTTCCACAAATACATTCATGCACATGTAAATACAATTAAAATAATAATAACTAAAATATATTCATGCATGCAAAGTCAATTTAATTTCCACAATTACATTCATGCACATGCAAATACATTTAAAATAATAAGAACTAAAATATATTCATGCATGCAAAGTTAATTTAGTTTCCACAAATACATTCATGCACATGCAAATACAATTAAAATATATTCATGCATTCATGCAAAGTCAATTTAGTTTCCACAAATCGCACATATACAAATATCACACTTATTTAAAAATATTAAAATATATTTAAAAATATTTAAATACACTATTTAAATATTAAAATACACTACGTACTAAAATATTTAAAGTCACACTTATTTGTTTTAATTCCTGTGAAACCAAAATATTAAACTATACTATTTCCTTTTTTAAATGGGCATGTAACTCTCCGTGGCCTGACACATTATGACCTTAACGAGTTAACACTACTAAATGGATCATCGTAATTTGGCTGAGAAACCGGGTTATGATTTTTCCAGTTGGACCCAACTTGACTCAAAAATGACATTTTGGACTCAGAAGTACTTGAGCATCATTATTGTGCCACTGACAACGCACTGTCTATAAGGTAGAGCTACATATGCCCTTGTGTTTCTAAACACATGCATCCCAATTTTTTGTGGAAGAACTCACAAAAAGTTATATGAGTCAGAAAATTTCCATTTCTCTACTTCATCCATGATACTAACGAACCAGTATATGTTGAAGTATGACAACAAGAGAACTATCTTTAGTAATATATTCAACCTAAGTACGTGGTTGACATGTATAGTGAGATTCTCTTGGCCTGTTGAGATAAAGAAATTTCTCAAATTAAGCTTAATGTAGCAAAGATTGAAAATGGAAAGAACCACGTAGTAATGAGGGTTAGACGTACAGACTCATATAAAGCATGTGAAAAGGGACATATATATCATGAGACAAAAATGTATTTTTTTTCCCAGCAATAATGACACCAAAGTACAGGTATCAATTGAACATGGGGTGAAGCTAAGATGCAATTCTAGCTCACACCAAAGAGTTAGGAATGAATCTTCTTACCGACAATGGTACAAGCAATGTAATGCGGGTACCAAAGTAACAACCAATTTCCATAGGAAGGTCATAATTAGACATCAACTTTAATGACAAGAAGAACTTTGCCTGGCCAATTGACTATTTAATTGAACTAGATCCAATATCTGCACTTATGGAATGAAAAGTACATCATTCTCAAGAAACATAAATTATCTAAAGCACTTGAGATATATCTGGATGAAACGTAACATATATTCACTCTGAAGTAATTGAGTTGAATCTCACTTTTGTTACTAATAAGACCACACCACTTATTTAATATCTCAAGACTCAATGTCTAACAGATATTGGTTTCCCTCCCACCAGCTTAAGGAATTTAAACTAGTTGTTGAACTACTTCCTTATAATATGACTACGAGGATTGGATCATTGAGGTCAACATTGTTCAAAAATTTGTTTTCGAGATAGAACAAAGATGTCACAAAATCTCTACATGTACCGAGAGATAATCACACCTTGTTAAATTCCAAAGAAACCCATGCAAATGGATATCATGTGGAACCTCACGGTGATGAGAATGTAATTGATTGCATCTTTTATAGTCTCTAATATATTTGGAAGGAAATATATTTTAGAGAAACTAGTTAGTCAATCTAGTGAAGTGTAAATCACTATAGTATTTGGATTATTGAATCCATATTGACTCCGACGAAGAAATGTTGAGAATTGACTCATACAGGCTTTGAGCATAACCATAACGGCACTTTGGTTGTGACATGATGTTTTGTTTTGAAAGGACTCTCACAAACATCACTTTATTTGAGTGAACGATAAAATGGAAAAAAAAGATTGACATAATGCGAAGTTATGACATATCTCACAATAAGTGTTTTATAAAACACTAGATGCACTACCCCCTAGTTCCCAATATGCTTTTACAGTAAGGAAGCACATCACTCATTTTTCCAAAGTCTAACGTAAAAAGTATTGAGACCATCCGAAGATGCAAATGGTAAAATTTACATATAACAAAGAAAACAAGGTGAAATTCAGAAAAATATTCATGCAGAATGCGGACCATTAAAGTCACTTATGGCTCTGGTGAATGTTTTGACATTTTGGACTTATTATAGTTCCCAAGAAATTTTCGTTTGGAAAGCTACTAGCACATATTTTACATGTAAGGGCTCACCACCCCTTATAAATGCTAGTGAGTGTACATCAAAAGTACTTGATGGTTATTGCATGTTTAATAGGATCAATGCAGAGTATCCTATACCCCAAGGTCTCGCAAAGGCTATCATCAAAGGTTACAGATGGTGCCTAAGGCATGGTTATGCGTACAAACCTACCTTTAACTGCTTGGGGAATATGCAATATTGACGCCTCTTTACTTAATTCGTTTTATAACCCAATATTAGTCAACCTTTTACGCGTACCAGTTGGTAACTGGATTTAAGCCCGACATTCGTGTTCTTACGCATTTTTGGTTGCACTATATATGTGCCATTACGATTCCACATCGTACTATCACGGGTATTCAAAAATGTTAAGTAGTTATGTTGGGAATGAGTTCCCAACAATTATCCGCATTTTAAAACTTGTGGCAGGAGATCTCTTACCGTTAGATTTGCGGGTTGTCATTTTAATGAGACAGTTTTCCCGTCGTTAGGGAGAGATAAGAAAACGTATTTTCTAAGGGAACGACAGGAATTATCGTGGTGTGTTCCCACTGTGTCTCATATTGATTCTTGCACTCCACAAATGTAAATGTGAAGTGACAAAGACTAATCGAATTTCAGAATATACACTGATGTCGCTAAAGTGACAAGATCACACATACCAGCTGCAAATATTCCTGCAAGGTTACAAATCCTCAATAAGGGATATACACCATAGACTAAGGTGTTGCAACTACACTTAGTAGAAGTGTGGTTGAGGCCGTGGCTCCATAAAGGAAATTTGAGAGACCACTTGGTTCGATCAATCCTCACCTAGAAAGGAATTATGTGAGTAAGGCAAAACTTATTTATATCATCGGAACTCATAAGATTGTCTCTGAATATGTCCATGAATCAAACCGGAGGACGCTTCGAAGTGTAATGATTCTATAGAATAATGACATCCCTAGTGGAATATGAGAATGCACATGAGTCAATGTAAAGATTATGCGAGCATATTGATGATTAATTTCATATACACTTGCTTAAGGAAATAGAGCAAGATGAGATCGAACCAAGCTCCTTGTTGCTTAATGTCAACAAAGAGCATATTTAGCCTATACAATCCAGGTAGAACTTGGTTCTTTGACAAATATACAGGTATTTGGTGTGGTAGTGCTAACCAACCAAGTGTAAAGCCTACTGGACATGCATGATTAATTTGTCACTAAGCATGATGAGAAGAGAGCAGTCTTAAAGTATAAAGACTCGCCTTGTGGCTCGAGGTTTCTCAGAAAGCCCTGGAATTATTCTTTTGTAATGAACGTTATAGCGATCCGCTACTTAGTTAGCTTGGTAATTTCAAAAGGACTTGAAATGCAACATATGTCTGTGGTTGCTACGTATCTCTGAAAGAATCAAGAGATAGCATATATTTACAAAAGTACTTGATAGCCTTTTGTTTCCCAAATCAAGTGACTCTAAACCACAGAGTGCGTTTACAGTTAGATATAACGCTCACTTATAGATTAAAGCAATCAGGCGGACGTGGTATACCCGTTTAAGTGACTATTTCATTTGGAGGGGATAGACAAGTAAGTTATTTTCATTGCTTATTTACAATAAAGTTCCTGATTTTGAATTGTAGCTATCTACGTCGATGATACAAAAATAATGGGTACTCTTGATGTAATAAGAGACCTTAAAAGCTATTTGAAATCCGAATTTGAGATGAAACATCTGGGAAAAGCTTGATCGAATACTGAGCTTGTGGTATATTATTCCACCAATTTGCATTTGTCTAAAGTTGTCAGGCAATTTAACAAAGACATGCATCCTGATAGCACTCCCATGATTAGTCGAGGTTCAAATGTAAGTAATGACCATTTCGTCTAAATGAAGATGACGAAGATGTATTGGGAGACGAAATTCCCATATCTAAGTACAATATACGCATTGTTGTACTTAGTATATTAATATACTCGATTAAATTTTACATCCTCAGGGAACTTGTTAGCTAGATATAACTTAGTGCCAACGCAACGTCATTGGAATGGTATAATGAACGTAATCATATACAAAGTAACCATTGACATGAGTTCGTTTTAACCTTGCAAAGACATAAAATAAAGGAATGCTAAAGGAACTGCAATCCAAAGGTTGTTGATTATGAAGAAAAAATAATATCTTCTCCAATGAAAGTAATCAGGGGGAGATATGGTAGACTATTTTCTAAGTAATTACTGATATTCATTTTCGAAATGTACATGACTAAAGGAACCGTCTGGAAAAACTCTGAAAGTAATCAGGGGGAGATGCCGAAATCAGGGGGAGGATCCAAGGATATGATGTCGACATAATTTACTTCGAAATTGAAGTTGTGTTGTACTCTTTTTCCCTTCGATCGAGAATAGTTTTTCCCAAAGGGTTTTGTTACTCGACAAGGTTTCTAGCGAGACAATACTAAAAGCATCAAGTATGTTGAACGTTGAAGACATAAAGATCGCGTTGATATTATTGAAAATATCTGAATCAAAGAAATGAAACACGATAGTCCATTAAGCAACGTAACTTCCAGAATCAACAACATGGTTTAATAAACATCCAAGTCACCAAAGTAAAGTGTGATAAACTCCTTTTGACTGCATTAGACTAATGAAAATTATTTGACATCAGGGGAGCATTTAATGGTGTGTTGAACTCTTTTCCTTCACCGAGGTTACTTTTTCCCACATGGTTTTGTTGCTCGGCAAGGTTTTTAATGAGACACAACAAACACCGGGTAATTTCCCAACTAAGGCTATTGTCTTTTCCCACAAGGATTTTCTACCTTAGGATTTGTGAAGCAACTAGTCAACTTCAACGGAACAAAGTGATCATCTGCAACAGATCACCTTTACTTGCATCTGTCACGTTGTACTCTTTTCCCTTCATCAAGGTTTTATCCCACTGGGTTTTCCTTGTCAAGGTTTTAATGAGGCAACATATTCGAGTCCAACTATGTTCTAAGTTTGCTTAATATTGTACTCTTTTTCTTTAGTTCAGGTTTTGTCACACTGGGTTTCCCTGGCGGAATTTTAACGAGGCAATTAACTTAGACTCATCGATCTGTAAAGATCGTATTGCATGTGATGAACTACATGTAAAGTAAGATACAACATGTGAAGTACCACATGTGAAGAGTTGTACCAAGGTTTTATCCCACTGGGTTTTTGCTTGTCAAAGTTTTAGTAACGCAAAATATTTTGGCAGAAGTCATCAAGGAGAGAACTACATTTTAAGACCTACATCCGAACAATTGAATGTGAAGTACTGCATATGGAGTTTTATTGGACCGCACAAGGGGGAGTGTTGTAAGGATTTAGCCCACGGATGTGCAGCCCAATACAATAGCTAGGGTTCTATTCCTATTGTATATAAAGGATACTATAGCTATGTAATAGGGTTACTCGTATCAATAAGAAATACTTCTCCTTCTCTGTCTCTTTATCTTCTTCCCCATAATTCACTGCAAAAAAAAAAAAAAAAAAAAAAACCATGTAGAATTCATACATTTACACTCATATTTTATTGTAAAAACAAATAAAGGAAATTATTTGCACCACATATCTTTAAAAAAATTAAATGACCCAACCTTCATCAACCTACAAGACACAAGTAACATTAGAAAATTTGTGGCTACAATGTGTAAAACCCAAACAACAAAGAACTTTCCATTATACTCATCGTAAATGAGACAATCAAACAAAAATAAAATAAAAATGACTCATCGAAAATTAACTCGAATAAGCAAACCTACTAAAATAGGAGATCATAAGGGATGAAACTACATGTCATGCGACGATTGCAGCCGAAAAGTGGTCGGTGAACCCAATGACGTGTGGTGCACCCATTGTGAGAAGAAGATTGAATATTCATTACGAAGCTGTCATATTTTCTTAAAAATGAGTCATCTGCGTATCTCCATAAATATGAACAATAACATAAGTTTTTTTGTTAGAAACTACACTAACCACCTGAATCCATTTCACATGCACGTTTTATGTCCGTTCGGAGGTTGAAAACCCCACTGGATCGACCATGTTTGTGGCAGTGGACAACGAAGTCCAAAAATTGCTCCAAGTAGCTACCTCTGATCTGTGCGCACTAAAAGAGGTGATATCCCCCTCCCCCCATTTCAATAAGTCATCTAAATGAGGTGATATTTTATTTGACGATTCGAAAAATAATACCGGAATGTAATCATCAGAGCATATGGATAATGAACACATGATTATAGTCCCTGCGATCGAAGAAGAATTTCTGGGAGGATGTAATTACATTTATTGCTCATCAGATGAATTTCGCATAATGGTTTCATCAAAGACCACCAATCTTTGGGGATCGAAAAAAATTTAATCTAAGGCCAAAATAAGACAGCTTACCTGGATTTTTATCAAAAAATATTATTTTAATCAGTTGGAAGTGTAACCGAATATATAATTATTTGGATGAAAAATATCTAAGATATTTTAGCTGCAAGTTCACATGAGTCAAATTAAGTTTTATGATAGTGTGTGGTAATTATTAAAATTATTATGATCATAAATTATCCCTTCTCATGTCGTGCCGTTACGGGATGGGTTATTTCTAGTCTAGTCACATTTCCGGACAATTAATGTTGCACGATTATAGATACACTTATGTATGTATTTAGCAGCTGTTACACCGCCACTGATTTAAACATTAATGTGGCAATTGAACATCCTAAAAAAAATGGGTTGTGTGGAATAACATTTGTGTTGTTAGTCAGTATCCCTTATAGACAATCACATCCTTCTCATCTTCGTGTCAAAGATAGATTACAGACGCACCTTAATCCAAGTTTGTACTATTAACATGTTTTTTTTCTGGATATCCTCAGCAACATTTTCTATTTTTCATACACATAAAATCCGAACCACATGGACCATATGTACCATGCATTTCCTAAACAGTCTTAAACGAAAACGGATATACTTTTTCATCTAGAAATTCAACAAAAACAAACTTATCAACCTGTTCAACTATACAATATTTTTCAGGACCATCTAAGAATAAAAATGCATACATATGAGTTGAACGTTTCTGAAATCCAAACGTGAACACGTGTGCAAACACTTTACCGAACACATTCCCTTGATTTCATATGTCAATTTCTCTCTCTTCAATGCAAATCTTGATAGATCTCTTTAACGCCGTGAGATCAATACGATAAAAATCTAATTAATACGGTGATATCTCATCTTTAATTTCTGACCAACTTGGATTTACGGTCTTTCTCATAAGATGTATGGATGATGATTAAACCGTATAATGGCCATTGAATCTAGGTTGAGATTTTAATTATATGCCTAAGACCACCAATAAAAGTAGATGGAAAAACGTCGCGCTTACCTCCATCGTTTGGATTTAACTCAGAATCCTCCGAGCCCTTTACATTTTTATAAGTATATGATCGTATATTATCTTTATATTTCTTAATAAAATACAGTAGGATATGTCCAGTTGATGCTCAAGCATCCACCGGGGGTACTCTTGAGAAAGTTTTATTTCTCTTAAGATGTTCGAATACTCTTCCATCTGCTTCACACCACGACGCCACCTCAACTCGCTGTATGGAATGATAAAAATGTGATGAAATGGCAAGCATGGCACTCAAAAATACGGGTAAATCCTTTATCCATGGTATAACATCCCACACATTGGGCATATCTCCATTCCAAGTAGTATAATCAAAACTTCATCGGTTGTCAGAAAATTGTAGCGCCTTCCATGTAGTTTCTTTGTAGTGCATGATGGATTTCAAATTTTCTCAATGGAACTGACTTTACTCAGAATCTCGTATTCCTTGGAAGACTTAGAGCAAAACATATTATATTGTGAGAGAGTATTATGTATTTTTTTCAAGATCATCTTTGTCCAGCTAGAGATTTCGTGTTGCACGAACATCTGAGGCTTGATTGTGGTCATATACATACAACTGGAAATAAAATGAGTCTTCTCCCTTGCCGGGAACTAACATTCTACATCTCTAATTTTTTTTCTTCTATTTCGTTGATTATTTTTTGAGTGTTGATGTACTTAGTACAACATTTATTATGCCTTTTAGTTTAAAAAAACGCAACATCAGGGGTTGATTTATCTGAATCTCTGTAAGATTAATTCCATGTTATGACATTTTATCATTATTTCTGTATGTTCATTTTGAGATGCGTGTGGATGTCCTTAATGAGATTAAGGTGTTTTCTGATGTTGATACGTTGTAACAAGGCTTATAAAATTTGAGAAGAGAAAAAAAAATAGTGAAACAAAAAATCTTGAAAATAATCATCAAGAATCAAGGTTCGCCACTTAATTATTTATTTTTAAATGCAAAGCATAATCTTCAACTCTAAATCTCATTATATGCAGCTGTTTATGGGTGAAAACTATTTCTGCCAATTTTGGTAATTTGGGATGTGTGGATGAGAAATGAGTCTAAACCTTAAACAAATACACTGCGCGGTGAGTGCTTGTAGATTCGAGAGATCAATCTGTGCAAGTCCGTCCTAAACCAAGAAATGGCCGTTCCAGACTTGTTTCCGTCACAAAGTGAAGGAGATGGGGTTGATCTTAGGGAGGGAAGCGAAGAAGGTGTTTAGAATGTGAAGGTGTTGGCTATGAAAGACTTGTATCAGAAAGATGAACTGGCTTGCAGGGTGTAAGATATCAGTTCCGGTGTTTGAATACGATTGTATCAACACTTACTTCTGTTGTCTGGACTTGTTCTTGTTTTGAAAAATAGGATGGAGAACCTATTTATACAAGTCTTTTAGCCTAACCTTGGTATCTCGTGGGAATTGAAGAAAGTGGAGTGATGGAGTAGTGGAGTAATGTGTTAGTGTCACACGACCAGGCTTGCCCACTTCTCCCATCATCACTTAACCGTCCATGACTTCCTGACACGCTCTTGTGATGGCGCGTTGTGCGCTGCACGCTGAAAACCTACAGACCAATACCCCAGTATGTATCCCCCAGTTTGTGACATCATTGATGTCTGGAATGTGTGGGTCGTGGGACCCACAAAAGGTATCATGTAATGCTAAATTGAATAACTGCGTAATTCAAGAGGTCAATACTTGTGAAGTATCGTGTGTATGCTATGCAGGTACTGTATCATGGTGTGGTAAAGTGACGGGTGGTGATCAACAAGACGCCTTACTGACCAATTAACTCCTGACCAGGGTTGTATAACCAAGCCGGTGAAGTTGGACGGACGATATGATCTTTGAGACACTCATCTGCGACCGTTGATGGAATTAGGGTTTTAGAAGAGGTGCGCAAGCATCCTTCTTCAGCCTGGTCGAATCCAAGCTTGGGATACGATTTTGGCCAGGCCGATTGTACATGCGTGAAGAAGGCATGACGGTGTAGGCGCCCATACCCCATTATCTCACGAAAGTGTGATCTGGACCACTCAATTCGTCCGGCAAAGTCGAGTGGTCGAGATCAGTTTGCGACAGAAAGCGAGTGCAAACAAAAGTCGCGCATCGTGCCAACTTCTGGCGCGCGTTCCAAGATGAACAATCTTGGACGGTCTTGGCTGATCGGTCTGGCGTGTAGGTGATAGGCTGGTGTTTACGCCTATACCTGACTGTCCCATGAAAACGTGATCTAAGCCACTCAAATCGTCCGGCGAAGTTAAGCGGTCGAGATTAGTTTGCAATTGGGAAGTGTAACCACGCTAGTTTGGGCGGACGATTTGGGATAACCAGGAGGCATGGTATGCCTTGGCCGACCAGGTGAGGGGATAGATGGGTCCACGGTGGTCATGTTGGTATGACCGGACATGCTTAATCTAATCTTGGACCCCTTATTCGTGCCGGAGAAGATGGACGCTCGTGATGCTCATAAAACCATAATTTTGGGTTTCACGGCCGTGCGTCATGCTCCATTCGGGCGTACGAATTGGGATGACCAACCATGGTTGGTCCTGACCGATTGGTCAGGTATGTAGGCGGGCCCACGGTGATTGTATTGACATGCTCTGGGACTTTTAAATCTACATCTACACCCTCCATCTATACCTGCGAAGATGGATGGTTGAGACTGTTTTGTGACACATGTAATGTGCCGTAAACCCTAATTTAGGGTTTTCCGCCCATACCGCTCTGGTTTGGATGTTTTGGCAAGCAATGGTTTGGATGTTTTGGGGGTTATGGAATTGATCTGGGCCATCCAATCATGCTGGTGAAGTTGGATGATCGAGATCATTTCCAGACTGATACGGACAGTCCGGATGCTCAATCGGGCTAGTATTACACACCGAGAGTTGCTCAATCGGGTTAGTATAACACACCGAGAGTTGCAGCCTGTACGGGTATTTCGTACATGATTTCATTATAATGCTTGGAGGTTCGTGTTGCTCTGCTGAGATCAACACTCAGTCGTCATGCCGCACCGATAATGAGTACAGAAATACAAGGTCGCTTACGCATTAATTAATAATGCTATAAATTCACGGGGTATATGGGATTGTTGCTACATGCTCCAACCTGGATGAATTTCGTGTATTTAATTCACTGAGAATGGGATTGTTGTCACATGCTCCATTCTAGGTGAATTAGTAAAGTGAAGAAGTATTCAACACTTATTAATGGCTTTATCTTTTACAAGATGTTAGCGCATAATTTTCTCGGGTTTTTACAATTTTAACCTTAAATGAAAATCCACCATCAACATTAAGTCCCCCGCCTAGCACATAATGGTTACACTATTGTGGGGTAGGCATGAGATGGTGACAAATTTGTACATCTGAAATGACCAAGCTAAAGTGAATACATATTTCTGGGATAGGTCGACATCGTCAGGCGTTGCCCTGGAACTGGTTAGTCCTGATTAAGGTTGTGAAGGAAGCAGGACTTGTTCTGGTGAGTCGCTTTGGTTCCTTTTGTACATATCTGGACAGAGCTTGGCCCCTTCCTTGGGTCAGGTGTACTCCTTTTCGTCACACATCAGCTTTACTCAGATGTATCCGATAAGCATCGTTGATTGCTATCCCGAATTAATAACCTTTATAGGTGGCAAGTATAGACTTCTTTTTTCCTGGGATTCTGTCGACTTGCGAGATTATAAAGAATCATCTCACGTAATCGTTTATTCTATATCTCAGGTACTGCTCCACACTTATCTGATCTTCTGATTGACTGATCGATTGATTGATTTATTTATTTATTTATTTATTTTTGTGTGCTCATAACTTCTTCTCCTTTGACGTTTATCATGGAAGCGGTGGACGACCATTCTGTCACTTCTCCAGAAAGAAGCTTCGAAGTTGAAAAGCCCGAAACCCATGCGCAGAAAGAAGTAATGGCTAAAATCGATCTTCCATTTCGCGAAGTCGGCCGTGCTATACATGGGATGTCTATTTTGCACCTGTGTATTGCCAGGGGACGCATCTGTGCACTTTCAGCTGCAATTGACATGGAGGAGCGGTGGAGGCGCGAGGAAGCGTTGCAAGCACTAGTAAGCGCAAGGGCAGTAAGATTTGTAGCGCGGTTGAAGAGGCGGAGGGTTGAGCATAAACGACCTCCGAATGAAGATAAGTATGATTACCCAATCCAGGACGGCGTGATAATTCTTGATTCCGACACAGACGAACCTGAACGTTTGAAAGCAATCGGCACGACTCCTAATGTTGATGTGTCCTTTGATGTTCCCGCTGATGATGTTTGGGATGGAGTGCATTGCTGCGGAGATGTCTGATGCAGAAGTTGAGGTAGATCTGAAGGGAGGAGCATCAACAGGTGATGGCGCTGAAGCAGAACCTAACGGTGGTGCAGGCGATGTCGACCCTCTTGGCGACTAAAACCTCTTTTCTTCTTTTTCCGCTTTCCAATTATATCTCGTACATTTGAACATCTTCCTTGTACTCAGTGGCAGCCGAGTTCAAGGTTTTCTTCTATTTGATTGTTTGAATAAATGTTTTTTTTTTTTTTTTTTTTTATAACCCTTTGTCAAGACTGCAACTGAACCTTCTCAGGCGCAAGGGTGCGCCTTCACATGTAATTCTTTGTGATAAAATAAATAATGCCATAATGGAATACCTACGGACCTGTGTTCCTGATGCAAGATCTTCCTGTCCTTGCTGGGGTGAGTGGCTCAAAGCTTCTTCCCTTCCGCGCATATCTTTTCCTTCAACTCTTTTCAGGATGTTTTTTGTTTAGGGTTTCTTTCTCGACCTGCTCTAGTGGGTTGATTTAGGCTGGAATTTGTTTCTTTAGGGGTAAAGAGGTTCTTTGGTGGAAATAACACTTCAATTAATTTGAAAATCAAAAATTGAAACCCTAATTATGAATGCAAGTATTGCAATCATGCTCTAGAGGAATTACAAATATGAAGTGAAATTGTAAAGGGAAATACGCCGGAGGAAGTAACATAGCGTCTTAAAGCGTGTAAGATGCTGGAAAGTGATAGCACAACGTCTTAAGTACGGTAGGGTTTGAGCCACCGCGAGTGAATTATTACGCCTTCTAGCTTGTCAGCGCTGATGAGTTTGCATTAGCCGCCTAGGATGACATCTGCTACCAGGTATGGTTCATCCTCCTTCTCGGTGGATGAATCAGGTGAGGTAGCCATTCTCACCGTAATGCTTGCGACCATGAATGCGGTTGTCTTCGTTACTAGGTCCCCAATTCCAAACGGGTTTGGGCGTGTAGACATCGGGGTCTTGGTTTTGTTGTCTTTGATCGAGACAACTTCTAGACTCCTGAAAAACTGTTTGAAGGGGCCGGCCTCCCATTCGCATCACTTAGCCAAGGTTGGTTTTTTGACTAGAGCCAGTCCCCAGGACTTGTCAGAATGAGGGGCGGTAGGTTGTAAAGAGGGTTGCGTGATGAGACTTACTTGAGATCGGAACCTCTCAACGTATGCTGAAAGGCTCTCTCCGGGAAGTTGTGTCATTTTGGCAAGTTGCTGGTGCGACAACAGACAGTCATCAGGTCCAGAAGGCGTGTTGGAGATTCTTTCAGGTATCGAAACCGGTAGAGGACAGACTTCTAGTATTTCTTTGTTGTCATGCATCCAAGAGCATCCTAGGATCATGTCGTAGTTGGGATGATCTTTGAATATGTAAAACTTTGCTTGTGTCGAGGCATCACCCAATTTGACTTCAAGATCGATGTATCCATATGCATCTCTGAGTTCTCCTTCTGAATCTTTAACTACAGTTGGGTGACGAGTAGATTCCTGCTTTAAAATCTTTGCTTCTATCAAGGTATTAACAGTAATGATGTTAAATTCAGTAGCCGTATCAATCAACACGCTATCGAACTCAACGTCTCTCAAAAGGGTGACAATTAGGAGTCCCCAGTTTCCTTTGCTCGCGTCCCTCAGGAAAGACTGGGGTTCCTAGACTGCTTATGGATATAAACGCCTGCCTGACACAACGCGGTTGAGGGTCGTAAATATATCTTGACGCTGTCCTTTGGAGAAATACAATATTTCACACAAGTGCTCCATCATAGATTGTACAGTCTTGCGAACAGAATCCCCAGAAATCATGCAGTTCCTGATAGGAAGAGGGTCTCTATGAACACCTTCGTTTCCAAGCTGGAGTTCTCCTGTCTCTATCTTTTCCCTGAATATTTGTTTCAACCTGTTACAATCTTTGTTTGGATGATGGAAGAATCTATGGTAGCAACAATATTTGGGATCCGCCATGTCTTTCTCAGTTGAAGGACATCTGATAGGAGGCAGCTTGATGGCATCGTCTTGGATCCACGCTTCCAAGAGTTCTATCACTTCATTCATGGGGAAAGGAAAACCTGTATCTTCGGTGTCTTGTGCAGGAGTTTTTTCCGCTCCTTTCCGAGACGAAGTCTCGTGTGCCGGGGATGCCCGCTTGGTTTGTTTTTCCGTTGCTGAAGCTTTCCTTTTTTCTCCTCCGCCCACTACACTCACAGAAGGACCAGTGTTGTATTGCTTGTTCGTGAGACGCCTGCTTCCTCGACTTTCACGTGAATCTTCACTTCGAACAACTCTGGTTCTTTCTAGCAGTGCTGGTGCAGTTGTTGCTGAACGTTTGGCAGCTTCATGGAGTTCAGAGAACGTTTGAAAGCCTAGATTCTCTAATAGAGCGCGGTATATGGGTATCATCCCATTGATGCACAATTCCACCAATTGTCGTTCGGTGACGTTCGAGTCGTGACAATCTAGCGCTTGGGTTCTGAACCTTTTAACGAAGTCGTTAGGATGCTCGTTGTTCCGCTGAAGAATTCTTCCCAGATCTGAAAAAGGTGATCTTTTCAGACACGAAGAAATACTTTCTGTAGAAAGCACTGACCATCTCGCTCCAATTGGATATGCTATTAGGCGCGATGTTGTTGTACCAGGTGTACCCCCTCCCCGTAAGTGACTTCGAGAATTCTTTTAGGCGCAGAACATGATTGTATTCATGTTCCCCCAAGGATTCTAAGAATCGAGAGACGTGTTCACGAGCATTACCAGTACCGTCGTAGAGGGAGAACTGGGGAGAGGTGTAACCTCTTGGAAGAGGAATTATTTGTACATCTTGAGGGCACGACGGCTGATGTTGGTGTATATCCGTTCGGTCCCCTTTTCCTCGATTTTGGAGAAGTCGTTCCAGATCCTCGCGTGTGATGAAGTTGGATGGCTGGTCCCTCTCCCTTGGGCGTTCAGGAGCAACACGAGTTTCTTCATTCATGCGGGTCCGGGTGGAAGCGCCTGCTCCGGGTGTATTGAAGGCATCTCTTGCCGGCTCCAAGGGTTGCCGTGAATCTTGTGGCAAACGTTCGGTTAAAGTTTTAAGGAAAGTGAGTACCTCTTTCTGAGTTTCGGCCATATCCGTTTGAGTCTTAGCAAGAATCTCTTGCTTCTCCATCAAGTCTGCAATGTTAACAGACGCTGGTTCTCCTCTAGTCCCTCCGGCTCCTCGTCCTGATAAGGGAGTGAAAGTTGTTGCTCTGGTGACTACCGGAGGTGTTACACTTGAGGAGATGCCGGGATTTGCGGCTGCTCTGGCTCTGGTGATGGGAGGTATTACACTTACTGGAATATTTCCTGCTACGCTGGCGCTGATGGTAGAAGTGATGGCTCCACGAGATGTATTGACCACGGTAGCTCCACTGACAGGTACTTCGACACCAGGATTGTTATCCACACTAGCTCCATCATAATTGATTGCTGATCCAGACCTTAATTCCACTATATTGAAATGAATTGTTGATTGAATTGATTCTAAGATCTACCCCTCTTTGAAATTGATAAAATTGAATCGGATTTGGAAGAAATTGACTTTACAACCGAGAGATTAACCTCCCACTGTGGTCGCCAATTGTTTATGGGTGAAAACTATTTCTGTCGGGTTTGGTAATTTGGGATGTGTGGATGAGAAATGAGTCTAAACCTTAAACAAATGCACTGCGCGGTGAGTGCTTGTTGATTCGAGAAATCAATCTGTGCAAGTCCGGCCTAAACCAAGAAATGGTCGTTCCAGACTTGTTTCGATCACAAAGTGAAGGAGATGGGGTTGATCTTAGGGAGGGAAGCGAAGAAGGTGTTGAGAATGTGAAGGTGTTGGCTATGAATGACTTGTATCAGAAAGATGAAATGGCTTGCAGGGTGTAAGCTATCAGTTCCGGTGTTTGAATACGATTGTATCAACACTTACTTTTGTTGTCCTGGACTTGTTCTTGTTTTGAAAAATAGGATGGAGAACCTATTTATACAAGTCTTTTAGCCTAACCTTCATATCTCGTGGGAAGTAGAGAAAGTGGAGTGATGGAGTAGTGGAGTAATGTGTTAGTGTCACACGACCAGGCTTGCCCACTTCTCCCATCATCACTTAACCGTCCATGACTTCCTGACACGCTCTTGTGATGGCGCGTTGTGCGCTGCACGCTGTAAACCGCCAGACCAATACCCCAGTATGTATCCCCCAGTTTGTGACATGATTGATGTCTGGAATGTGTGGGTCGTGGGACCCACAAAAGGTAGCATGTAATGCTAAATTGAATAACTGCGTTATTCAGGAGGTCAATACTTGTGAAGTATCGTGTGTATTCTATGCAGGTACTGCATCATGGTGTGGTAAAGTGACGGGTGGTGATCACCAAGACGCTTTACTGACCAATTAACTCCTGACCATGGTTGTATAACCAAGCCGGTGAAGTTGGACGGACGAGATGATCTTTGAGACACTCATCTGCGACCGTTGATGGAATTAGGGTTTTGGAAGAGGTGCGCAAGCATCCCTCTTCAGCCTGGTCGAATCCAAGCTTGGGATACGATTTTCGCCAGGCCGATCGTACATGCGTGTAGACGACATGACGGTGTAGGCGCCCATACCCCATTATCTCAAGAAAGTGTGATCTGGACCACTCAATTCATCCGGCAAAGTCGAGTGGTCGAGATCGGCCATGGCTGAAGCGAGTGCAAACAAAAGCCGCGCATCGTGCCAACTTCGGGCGCGCGTTCCAAGACGACCAATCTTGGTCGGTCTGGCGTGTAGGTGATAGGCTGGTGTTCACGCCTATACCTGACTGTCCCATGAAAACGTGACCTAAGCCACTCAAATCGTCCGGCGAAGTTGAGCGGTCGAGATTAGTTTGCAATTAGGAAGTGTAACCACGCTAGTTTGGGTGGACGATTTGGGATAACCAGGCATGGTATGCCTTGGCCGACCAGGTGAGGGGATAGATGGGTCCACGGTGGTCATGTTGGTATGACCGAACCTGCTTAATCTAATCTTGGACCCTCCATTCGTGCCAGAGAAGATGGACGCTCGTGATGCTCATAAAACCATAATTTTGGGTTTCACGGCCGTGCGTTATGCTCCATTCGGGCGTACGGGTGGGATGACCAACCATGGTTGGTCCTGACCGATTGGTCAGGTATGTAGCGGGCCCACGGTGATTTTGTTGACATGCTCTGGGCCTTTTGAATCTACATCTACACCCTCCATCTATACCTGCGAAGATGGATGGTTGAGATCATTTTGTGACACATGTAATGTGCCGTAAACCCTAATTTAGGGTTTTCCGCCCATACCGCTTCTGGTTTGGACGTTTTGGCAAGCTATGCCAATCTTTTGGGGAGGCCGACTATGCGGGGTCCGCGTTGGTTCGGCAGCGAATATTCCATACCTGCTTGGGGGTTATGGAATTGATCTGGGCCATCCAATCATGCTGGTGAAGTTGGATGATCAAGATCATTTCCAGACTGATACGGACAGTCCGGATGCTCAATCGGGCTAGTATAACATAGCGAGAGTTCCTCAATCGGGTTAGTATAACACACCGAGAGTTGCAGCCTGTACGGGTATTTCGTACATGCTTTCATTATAATGCTTGGAGGTTCGTGTTGCTCTGCTGAAAGCAACACTCAGTTGTCATGCCGCACTGATAATGAGTACAGGAAATACAAGGCTGCTTACGCATTAATTAATAATGCTATAAATTTACAGGGTATATGGGATTGTTGCTACATGCTCCAACCTGGATGAATTTCGTGTATTTAATTCACAGAATGGGATTGTTGTCACATGCTCCATTCTAGGTGAATTAGTAAAGTGAAGAAGTATTCAACACTTATTAATGGCTTTATCTTTTACAAGATGTTAGCGCATAATTTTCTGGTTTTTACAATTTTAACCTTAAATGAAGATCCACCATCAACATTAAGTCCTCTGCCTAGCACATAATGGTTACACTATTGTGGGGTAGGCATGAGATGGTGACAAATTTGTACACTGAAATGACCAAGCTAAAGTGAATACATATTTACCGGATAGGTCGACATCGTCAGGCGTTGCCCTGGAACTGGTTAGTCCTGATTAAGGTTGTGAAGGAAGCAGGACTTGATCTGGTGAGTCGCTTTGGTTCCTTTTGTACATATCTGGACAGAGCTTGGCCCCTTCCTTGGGTCAGGTGTACTCCTTTTCGTCACACAGACTTTCCTCAGATGTATCTGATAAGCATCGTTGATTGCTATCCCGAATTAGTAGCCTTTATAGGTGGCTAGTAAAGACTTCTTTTCTCCTGGGATTCTATCTACTTGCGAGATTATAAAGAATCATCTCACGTAATCGTTTATTCTATATCTCAGGTACTGCTCCACACTTATCTGATCTTCTGATTGACTGATCGTTTGATTGATTTTTTTTTTGTGTGCTCATAACTTCTTCTCCTTTGCCGTTTATCATGGAAGCGGTGGACGATCATTCTGTCACTTCTCCAGAAAGAAGCTTCGAAGTTGACAAGCCCGAAACCTATGCGCACGAAGAAGTAA
This sequence comes from Papaver armeniacum, assembly GCA_023531295.1. Taxonomy (NCBI): domain Eukaryota; kingdom Viridiplantae; phylum Streptophyta; class Magnoliopsida; order Ranunculales; family Papaveraceae; genus Papaver; species Papaver armeniacum. Next base: position 146,396 of record JAJJWW010005272.1, read on the forward strand.
TGGCTAAAATCGATCTTCCACTTCGCGAAGTCGGCCGTGCTATACAGGGGATGTCTATTTTGAATCTGTGTATTGCCAGGGGACGCATCTGTGCACTTTCAGCTGCAATTGACATGGAGGAGCGGTGGAGGCGCGAGGAAGCGTTGCAAGCACTAGTAAGCGCAAGGGCAGTAAGATTTGCAGCGCGGTTGAAGAGGCGGAGGGTTGAGCATAAACGACCTCTGAATGAAGATAAGCGCGATTATCCAATCCAGGATGGCGTGATAATTCTTGATTCCGACACAGACGAACCTGAACGTTTGAAAGCAATCGGCACGACTCCTAATATGTTGCTGTGTCCATTGATGTTCCCGCTGATGATGTTGGGATGGAGTGCGTTGCTGCGGAGATGTCTGATGCAGAAGTTGAGGTAGATACGAAGGGAGGAGCATCAACAGGTGATGGCGCTGAAGCAGAACCTAACGGTGGTGCAGGCGATGTCGACCCTCTTGGCGACTAAAACCTCTTTTCTTCTATTTCCACTTTCCAAGTATATCTCGTACATTTGAACATCTTCCTTGTACTCAGTGGTAGCCGAGTTCAAGGTTTTCTTCTATTTGATTGTTTGAATAAAGGTTTTTTTTTTTTTTTTTTTTTTTTTTTTTATAACCCTTTGTCAAGACTGCAACTGAACCTTCTCAGGCGCAAGGGTGCGCCTTCACACGTAATTCTTTGTGATAAAAGAAATAATGCCATAATGGAATACCTACGGACCTGTGTTCCTGATGCAAGATCTTCCTGTCCTTGCTGGGATGAGTGGCTCAAAGCTTCTTCCCTTCGCGCATATCTTTTCCTTCAACTCTTTTCAGGATGTTTTTTGTTTAGGGTTTCTTTCCCGACCTTCTCTAGTGGGTTGATTTAGGCTGGAATTTGTTTCTTTAGGGGTAAAGTGGTTCTCAGGTGGAAATAACACTTCAATTAATTTGAAAATCGAAAATTGAAACCCCCAATTATGAATGCAAGTATTGCAATCATTCTCTAGAGGAATTACAAATATGATGTGAAATTGTAAAGATAAATACGCAGGAGGAAGTAGCATAACATCTTAAAGCGTGTAGGATGTTGGAAAGTGAAAGCAAGACGTCTTAAGTACGGTAGGGTTTGAGCCACCACGAGTGAATTGTTACGCCTTCTAGCTTGTCAGCGTTGATGAGTTTGCAGTAGCCGCCTAGGATGACATCTGCTACCAGGTATGGTTCATCCTCCTTCTTGGTGGCTGAATCAGGTGAGGTATCCATTCTCACCGTAATGCTTGCGACCATGAATGTGGTTGTCTTCATTACTAGGTCCCCAATTCCGAACGGGTTTGGGCGTGTAGACATCGGGGTCTTGGTTTTGTCGTCTTTGACCGAGACAACTTCTAGACTCCTGACAAACTGTTTGAAGGGGCCGGCCTCCCATTCGCATCACTTAGGCAAGGTTGGTTTTTTGACTAGAGCCAGTCCCCAGGACTTGTCAGAATGAGGGGAAGTAGGTTGTAAAGAGGGTTGCGTGATGAGACTTACTTGAGATCGGAACCTCTCAACGTATGCTGACAGGCTCTCTCCGGGAAGTTGTGTCACGTTGGCAAGTTGCTGGTGCGGCAACAGACAGTCATCAGGTCCAGAAGGCGTGTTGGAGATTCTTTCAGGTATCAAAACCGGTAGAGGACAGATTTCTAGTATTGCTTTGTTGTCATGCATCCAAGAGCGTCCTAGGATCATGTCATAGTTGGGATGATCTTTGACTATGTAGAACTTTGCTTGTGTCGAGGCATCACCAAATTTGACTTCAAGATCGATGTATCCATATGCATCTCTGAGTTCTCCTTCTGAATCTTTAACTACAGTTGGGTGACGAGTAGCTTCCTGCTTTAAAATCTTTGCTGCTCTCAAGGTCTTGACAGTAATGATGTTAAATTCAGTAGCCGTGTCAATCAACGCGCTATCGAACTTAACGTCTCTCAAACAGGTGACAATTAGGAGTCCCCAGTTTCCTTTGCTCGCGTCCCTCAGGAAAGACTGGGGTTCCTGTACTGCTTCTGGATATAAACGCCTGCCTGACACAACGCGGTTGAGGGCCGTAAATATGTCTTGACGCTGTACTTTGGAGAAATACAAGATTTCAGACAAGTGCTCCATCATAGATTGTACAGTCTTGCGAACAGAATCCCCAGAAATCATGCAGTTCCTGATAGGAAGAGGGTCTCTATGAACACCTTCGATTCCAAGATGGAGTTCTCCTGTCTCTATCTTTTCCCTGAATATTTGTTTCAGCCTGTTACAATCTTTGTTTGGATGATGGACGAATCTATGGTAGCAACAGTATTTGGGATCCGCCATGTCTTTCTCAGTTGAAGGACTTCTGATAGGAGGCATCTTGATGTCATTGTCTTGGATCCACGCTTCCAAGAGTTCTATCACTTCATTCACGGGGAAAGGAAAAACTGTATCTTCGGTGTCTTGTGCAGGAGTTTTGTCCGCTCCTTTCCGAGACGAAGTCTCGTGTGCCGGGGATGCCCGCTTGGTTTGTTTTTCCGTCGCTGAAGCTTTCCTTTTTTTCTCCTCCGCCCACTACACTCACAGAAGGACCAGTGTTGTATTGCTTGTTCGTGAGACGCCTGCTTCCTCGACTTTCACGTGAATCTTCACTTCGAACAACTCTGGTTTTTTTTAGCAGTGCTGGTGCAGTTGTTGCTGAAGGTTTGGCAGCTTCATGGAGTTCAGAGAACGTTTGAAAGTCCAGATTCTATAATAGAGCGCGGTATATGGGCATCATCCCTTTGATGCACAACTCCACCAATTGTCGTTCGGTGACGTTCGATTCGTGACAATCTAGCGCTTGGGTTCTGAACCTTTTAACGAAGTCGTTAGGATGCTCGTTGTTCCGCTGAAGAATTCTTCCTAGATCTGAAAAGGTGATCTGTTCAGACACGAAGAAATACTTTCTGTAGAAAGCACTGACCATCTCGCTCCAATTGGATATGCTGTTAGGCGCGATGTTGTTGTAACAGGTCTACCCCCTCCCCGTAAATGACTTCGAGAATTCTTTTAGGCGCAGAACATGATTGTATTCATGTTCCCCCAAGGATTCTAAGAATCGAGAGACGTGTTCACGAGCATTACCATTACCGTCGTAGAGGGAGAACTGGGGAGAGGTGTAACCTCTTGGAAGAGGAATTGTTTGTACATCTTGAGGGCACGGCGGCTGATGTTGGTGTATATCCGTTCGGTCCCCTTTTCCTCGATTTTGGAGAAGTCGTTCCAGATCCTCGCGTGTGATGAAGTTGGATGGCTGGTCCCTCTCCCTTGGGCGTTCAGGAGCAACACGAGTTTCTTCATTCATGCGGGTCCGGGTGGAAGCGCCTGCTCCGGGTGTATTGAAGGCATCTCTTGCCGGCTCCAAGGGTTTCCGTAAATCTTGTGGAAATCGTTCGGTTAAAGTTTTAAGGAAAGTGAGTACCTCTTTCTGAGTTGCGGCCATATCCGTTTGAGTCTTAGCAAGAATCTCCTGCTTACCCATCAAGTCTGCAATGGTAACAGGCGTTGGTCCTCCTCTAGTCCCTCCGGCTCCTCGTCCTGATGAGGGAGTGAAAGTTGTTGCTCTGGTGACTACCGGAGGTGTTACACTTGAGGAGATGCCGGGATTTGCGGCTGCTCTGGCTCTGGTGATGGGAGGTATTACACTTACTGGAATATTTCCGGTTACGCTGGCGCTGATGGTAGAAGTGACGGCTCCACGAGATGTATTGACCACAGTAGCTCCACTGACAGGTACTTCGACACCAGGATTGTTATCCACACTAGCTCCATCAGAATTGATTGCTGATCCAGACCTTAATTCCACCATCTTGAAATGAATTGTTGATTGAATTGATTCTAAGATCTACCCCTCTTTGAAATTGATAAAATTGAATCGGATTTGGAAGAAATTGACTTTACAACCGAGAGATTAACCTCCCACAATTGTTTATGGGTGAAAACTATTTCTATTGGTTTTGGTAATTTGCGATGTGTGGATGAGAAATGAGTCTAAACCTTAAACAAATGCACTGCGCGGTGAGTGCTTGTTGATTCGAGAAATCAATCTGTGCAAGTCCGGCCTAAACCAAGAAATGGCCGTTCCAGACTTGTTTCGGTCACAAAGTGAAGGAGATGGGGTTGATCTTAGGGAGGGAAGCGAAGAAGGTGTTGAGAATGTGAAGGTGTTGGCTATGAATGACTTGTATTAGAAAGATGAACTGGCTTGCAGCGGGTAAGCTATCAGTTCCGGTGTTTGAATACGATTGTATCAACACTTACTTCTGTTGTCTGGACTTGTTCTTGTTTTGAAAAATAGGATGGAGAACCTATTTATAGCAGTTTTTTAGCCTAACCTTCGTATCTCGTGGGAAGTGGAGAAAGTGGAGTGATGGAGTAGTGGAGTAATGTGTTAGTGTCACACGACCAGGCTTGCCCACTTCTCCCATCATCACTTAACCGTCCATGACTTCCTGACACGCCCTTGTGATGGCGCGTTGTGCGCTGCACGCTGTAAACCGCCAGATCAATACCCCAGTATGTATCCCCCAGTTTGTGACATGATTGATGTCTGGAATGTGTGGGTCGTGGGACCCACAAAAGGTAGCATGTAATGCTAAATTTAATAACTGCGTTATTCAGGAGGTCAATACTTGTGAAGTATCGTGTGTATTCTATGCGGAGTGCGCATCATGGTGTGGTAAAGTGACGGGTGGTGATCACCAAGATGCCTTACTCGACCAATTAACTCGACCGAGGGTTGTATAACCAAGCCGGTGAAGTTGGACGGACGAGATGATCTTTGAGACACTCATCTGCGACCGTTGATGGAATTAGGGTTTTAGAAGAGGTGTACAAGCATCCCTCTTCAGCCTGGTCGAATCCAAGCTTGGGATACGATTTTGGCCATGCCGATCGTACATGCGTGTAGACGGCATGACGGTATAGGCGCCAATACCCCATTATCTCACGAAAGTGTGATCTGGGCCACTCAATTCGTCCGGCAAAGTCGAGTGGTCGAGATCAGTTTGCGACAGAAACCGATTGCAAACAAAAGCCGTGCATCGTGCCAACTTCGGGCGCGCGTTCCAAGACGACCAATCTTGGTCGGTCTTAGCCGATCGGTCTGGCGTGTAGTTGATAGGCTGGTGTTCACGCCTATACCTGACTGTCCCATGAAAACGTGATCTAAGCCACTCAAATCGTCCGGCGAAGTTGAGCGGTCGAGATTAGTTTGCAATTAGGAAGTGTAACCACGCTAGTTTGGGCGGACGATTTGGGATAACCAGGCATGGTATGCCTTAGCCGACCAGGTGAGGGGATATGTGGGTCCACGGTGGTCATGTTGGTATGACCGGACCTGCTTAATCTAATCTTGGACCCTCCATCCGTGCCGGAGAAGATGGACGCTCGTGATACTCATAAAACCATAATTTTGGGTTTCACGGCCGTGCGTTATGCTCCATTCGGGCGTACGAATTGGGATGACCAACCATGGTTGGTCGTGACCGATTGGTCAGGTATGTAGGCGGGCCCACGGTGATTGTGTTGACATGCTCTGGGCCTTTTGAATCTACATCTACACCCTCCATCTATACCTGCGAAGATGGATGGTTGAGACTGTTTTGTGACATATGTAATGCATGTGCCGTAAACCTTAATTTAGGGTTTTCCGCCCATACCGCTCTGGTTTGGACGTTTTGGCAAGCTATGCCAATCTTTTGGGGAGGCCGACCATGCGGGGTCCGCGTTGGTTCGGCAGCGAATATTCCATACCTGCTTGGGGGTTATGGAATTGATGGGCCATCCAATCATGCTTTGGTGAAGTTGGATGATCAAGATCATTTCGCATCGATACTGGACAGTCCGGATGCTCAATCGGGCTAGTATAACACATCGAGAGTTGCTCAATCGGGCTAGTATAACACATCGAGAGTTGCAGCCTGTACGGGTATTTCGTACATGCTTTCATTATAATGCTTGGAGGTTCGTGTTGATCTGCTGAGAGCAACACTCAGTCGTCATGCCGCACTGATAATGAGTACAGGAAATACAAGGCTGCTTACGCATTAATTAATAATGCTATAAATTCACAGGGTGAATTTCGTGTATTTAATTCACAGAATGGGATTGTTGTCACATGCTCTATTCTAGGTGAATTAGTAAAGTGAAGAAGTATTCAACACTTATTAATGGCTTTATCTTTTACAAGATGTTAGCGCATAATTTTCTGGTTTTTACAATTTTATCCTTAAATGAAAATCCACCATCAACATTAAGTCCCCCTGCCTAGCACATAATGGTTACACTATTGTGGGGCAGGCATGAGATGGTGACAAATTTGTACATTGAAATGACCAAGCTAAAGTGAATACATATTTACCGGATAGGTCGACATCGTCAGGTGGTAGGCCCGAAAGATGGGTGAATAAATTGTCCTACGGTAATACCGCAAGTGCACGGCGTCTATCGGAGACGCGGCAAGTTTGGGTCGAACCACAGAGACTTGTGGTGCTCTTGTATTGATCAAAGGGCTTACTAAACTGAATTCTAGTGACGTAACAAGTGATAACAGATGGTGAAACAGATATTTTTGTGCCGAAACGGCTGAGTGAAGTGTAATGAACCTAAACTAAGGAATGAAAGATATAAATTAGAGAGCACTAGGGTCTTTAAATCCACCACTAGTCTACACTTTATGTTCACTTCATTATGCTACTCTTGCCCTTGTAACAGATAAGGGAAGATTGTCGATGCTACCACTTACCTAAGGTGTTTCTCCGCTTGACAGATTAATCTCAACTAAGGTATTTATCCTAAGTATTAACTGTCTAACTAAAGTACAATTAATCTGTAGATAAACATTGATTTCATTAATCTTGGGTTGCAGTATAAACTACACAGAGAGAATCAAACTACAGTGCATCCATGGCGTTGGTATGCCTTTTGTGAGAGCAAAGTGTATCTGCTTGACATTAATTCTATCTAGAAAACATTCAATCATTCAAGAACAGTTCATGAAGAAGAACACGAGAGATAAACTAGGGTTTCATCTCAAACCCTAAGCGAAATTAAACTAAAACATGATGAAGTAACAAAATACAAAATTAAACCTAAAGTGACTGCTCTGGCTAATCCAGGCGTGCCTCAAACACTCACAGCTCCTTCTCTTTTATACATGCAGAGAGCAAATATCTCAAACCCTAATTTCAATTTAAAATAGAAATTAAATGAAAAATAATCGAACCCATACTCTGAATCTCGGTTGTTGGCTCTACTCATGCTTCTCTGACCTCCGAATCGAACATGCAACGGGTTGGTGAAAACCCTAAACTCTATTTATCTTTAACCTAGCTTCTAGGTTTGTAAAGAAAGTCATGAAAGAGATAAACAGAGAGAGAGTGATGGCGGTAATGATGGAGTGGTTGAGTGATGGTGTTTGATAGGAGAGGTGAGGTGGTGTTGTCTCTGGTGGAGGTATGGGTGAAGAAGGAGGTGGCGGGCGAGCTGCTGCTCGATGGAGACGGGAGAGAAGAGAAGAAAGAGAAGATGGAGAGATTAGGGTTTGCTCGAGTGGGGGTATAGGGTAGGTAATTTTCTTTGTGAGGCACGAACATCAACGGACGATGCGACAGGCCGAGCGAGCGTTGGATGAGGCGGCTACGATCTGAACGGTCGAGGATGGTAAGCGGTTTTTGAAGCGATTTGGTGTTGCACGGAGCGTCAAGAGATGATGTATATGATGGAGCGACCGTTGGATGTAGCTGAGGGAGATATCAATGGCTCAGAGTGAGCGGGCTCGGATCCGGGTCATGGGTAGCTCTAGCCCAAGTCTTCCTTGTTGGGTTGCAACCCGATTTGCGCGCGGAGCTTTGGCTATCTGCTCCATAGATGTTTGACTTCAATTCTTCGCTCTTTAGCTCCTCGGTTTCTCCAGGACTTTATTTATTACCTAAAAACACAAAATTAATTAATACAAATATTTGTTCTTGAAAACAAAGAAAACACAGAATCTGGGATAATATCTGATTTCTAAGCGCAAAAGATGAGTAAAATGCCAATAAAAAGGTGTATAAATATGCACTATTTAGCACTCATCATCAGGCGTTGCCCTGGAACTGGTTAGTCCTGATTAAGGTTGTGAAGGAAGCAGGACTTGATCTGGTGAGTCGCTTTGGTTCCTTTTGTACATATCTGGACAGAGCTTGGCCCCTTCCTTGGGTCGGAGTGTACTCCTTTTCGTCACACAATGACTTTCCTCAGATGTATCTGATAAGCATCGTTGATTGCTATCCCGAATTAGTAGCCTTTATAGGTGGCAAGTAAAGACTTCTTTTCTCCCGGGATTCTGTCTACTTGCGAGATTATAAAGAATCATCTCACGTAATTATTTATTCTATATCTCAGGTACTGCTCCACACTTATCTGATCTTCTGATTGACTGATCGATTGATTGATTGATATATATATATATATTTTTTTTATGCTCATAACTTCTTCTCCTTTGCCGTTTATCATGGAAGCGGTGGACGATCATTCTGTCACTTCTCCAGAAAGAAGCTTCGAAGTTGACAAGCACGAAACCTATGCGCACGAAGAAGTAATGGCTAAAATCGATCTTCCACTTCGCGAAGTCGGCCGTGCTATACAGGGGATGTCTATTTTGCACCTGTGTATTGCCAGGGGACGCATCTGTGCACTTTCAGCTGCAATTGACATGGAGGAGCGTTGGAGGCGCGAGGAAGCGTTGCAAGCACTAGTAAGCGCAAGGGCAGTAAGATTTGCAGCGCGGTTGAAGAGGCGGAGGGTTGAGCATAAACGACCTCTGAATGAAGATAAGTGCGATTACCCAATCCAGGACGGCGTGATAATTCTTGATTCCGACACAGACGAACCTGAACGTTTGAAAGCAATCGACACAACTCCTAATATGTTGCTGTGTCCATTGATGTTCCCGCTGATGATGTTGGGATGGAGTGCGTTACTGCGGAGATGTCTGATGCAGAAGTTGAGGTAGATCTGAAGGGAGGAGCATCAACAGGTGATGGCGCTGAAGCAGAACCTAACGGTGGTGCAGGCGATGTCGACCCTCTTGGCGACTAAAACCTCTTTTCTTCTTTTTCCACTTTCCAAGTATATCTCGTACATTTGAACATCTTCCTTGTACTCAGTGGCAGCCGAGTTGAAGGTTTTCTTCTATTTGATTGTTTGAATAAAGTTTTTTTTTTTTTTTTTTTTTTTTTTTTTTTTAACCCTTTGTCAAGACTGCAACTGAACCTTCTCAGGCGCAAGGGTGCGCCTTCACACGTAATTCTTTGTGATAAAAGAAATAATGCCATAATGGAATACCTACGGACCTGTGTTCCTGATGCAAGATCTTCATGTCCTTGCTGGGATGAGTGGCTCAAAGCTTCTTCCCTTCCGCGCATATCTTTTCCTTCAACTCTTTTCAAGATGTTTTTTGTTTAGGATTTCTTTCCCGACCTGCTCTAGTAGGTTGATTTAGGCTGGAATTTGGTTCTTTAGGGGTAAAGAGGTTCTCAGGTGGAAATAACACTTCAATTAATTTGAAAATCGAAAATTGAAACCCCAATTATGAATGCAAGTATTGCAATCATTCTCTAGAGGAATTACAAATATGATGTGAAATTGTAAAGGGAAATACGCAGGAGGAAGTAGCACAGCGTCTTAAAGCGTGTAGGATGTTGGAAAGTGATAGCACAACGTATTAAGTACGATAGGGTTTGAGCCACCACGAGTGAATTGTGACGCCTTCTAGCTTGTCAGCGTTGATGAGTTTGCAGTAGCCGCCTAGGATGGCATCTGCTACCGGGTATGGTTCATCCTCCTTCTCGGTGGTCGAATCGGGTGAGGTAGCCATTCTCACCGTAATGCTTGCAACCATGAATGCGGTTGTCTTCGTTACTAGGTCCCCAATTCCAAACGGGTTTGGGCGTGTAGACATCGGAGTCTTGGTTTTGTCATCTTTGATCGATACAGCTTCTAGAATCCTGACAAACTGTTTGAAGTGGCCGGCCTCCCATTCGCATCACTTAGCCAAGGTTGGTTTTTTGACTAGAGCCGGTCCCGGGACTTGTCGAGAATGAGGGGCGGTAGGTTGTAAAGAGGGTTGCGTGATGAGACTTACTTGAGATCGGAACCTCTCAACGTATCTTGTGAGGCTCTCTCCGGGAAGTTGTGTCACGTTGGCAAATTCTTTGGTGCGGCAAATGCGATCATCGGGACCGAGAAGGCGTGTTGGAGATTCTTTCAGGTATCGAAACCGGTAGAGGATAGACTTCTAGTATTGCTTTGTTGTCATGCATCCAAGAGCGTTCTAGGATCATGTCGTAGTTGGGATGATCTTTGACTATGTAGAACTTTGCTTGTGTCGAGGCATCACCCAATTTGACTTCAAGATCGATGTATCCATATGCATCTCTGAGTTCTCCTTCTGAATCTTTAACTACAGTTGGGTGACAAGTAGCTTCCTGCTTTAAAATCTTTGCTGCTCTCAAGGTCTTGATAGTAATGATGTTAAATTCAGTAGCTATGTGAATCAACGCGCTATCGAACTCAACGTTTCTCAAACAGGTGACAATTAGGAGTCCCCAGTTTCCTTTGCTCGCGTCCCTCAGGAAAGACTGGGGTTCTGATAGGTTTCTAAAACACCTAATTTACTATCTAGTAGTTACGCTTTCTTTGCGAGTTTTCTTGTAAATTATGTATCTTATATTTGCTTTTGAGTGTTATTAGGTGTTTTGGAGTCATTGGGGCAAAAAGAAGTGGAACTCGCTCAAGTCCAGGATTTCTTCTCGTCATCTTGCAGAGAGCGAAAAGGCGGAGCTATCGACGAAAGAACGAGGCCATTCCGGTTCCGTATGACAGGGTTACGAGCAAAGTCAACATTTAAGCTTGTCGGTTCCCAAGGGTGACAAGTACAAAATGAGTACTATGTGGCCCTTATCCTATCTTTGGGTGTCAATAGCAATTCTTATTCCTACACAATACACGGAATTGAGAGGAATTCAACTTACAGACCTATAGGTCGAGTTTCTCGGACAACTTATCACTCACCTCAAATTCGAGAGAAGAACAGCAATTGGCATGTCAGAAAGAGATATCGATTGAAATCGAGAAATGGTGAAACAGGCTGTTCTTTCTTTGGATAATTATATGAGGTTGAGAGAAAGCATCGGGAGAAGAAATTAGGGCTTTCTTCGATTTTGGGGTTGTTGTCGATTCATGGCGATATCTTGAAGAAAACGAAGATACAAGGGTTTTTGGTTGAAGAGCGAGAGATGGGTTTATCACGAATTGATGATTGAGACAAATTTCACAGGGAATGAAGAATCATTGATGTCGAGAACCTAAACTGCAGTTAGGGTTCAGTGAAGAACATATCCCTGGAAGATGAGGTGCGAGATTTGTGAAATTACGAGTATGGTTCAATTTGAGATGGGTTTGATGGCTTCTGGTGCTTGAGATGAATTGGAGATCTCAAATTAGTGGGTTTGTCTCAAATGAGGTTTAAAAGGAAATCAATGTGAGTATAGGGAAGATTCTGGCTGAGCTGAGAAGATTAAGGAAGGATTTGAGAGTGTATGAAGAATTGAAGAATTGGGTTTGATTAATTGGCAGCAGGAAGGAATGAGGATTAAGAAGTTCAAATTGGATTTGGTAGAGCTGTTGCTCTAATGGCTGCTTGGGTTGGAGTTAAGATTCATGGTGATGAACAAGGAGGCTTGAGTGGTCTTGTGCTGAGATGTTAATGAAGCTACATATGATGCTGTAAATGTATGGATTGAAGCAGGAGGTTACTGTGATTGTGTATGCTGGCAGGTGATAGAGTTGCAGGTGATGGGAGTTAGCAATGCAGCTGGTGAAATTAATGGTGTAGTCTGGCTGAGATGAGGCTGCTCTGATGATGGTTCTGGTGGCCTGTGCAGCTAGTGAGATTGCAGTAGTGCTGTGTACAATGGTTAAGAGATCATCCTTGAAGCTGAGATGTTGTGCTGGTCAAGGACTGAGCCAGGGAATTGGTAATGAAGTAGGCAGTGGTGATGATCTGTTTGGCAGAGTGTTGTGAGCAGCTGAGACACAAAGGAAATGGAATTAGTGTGGAGTAATATTGCAGGTGGAGATGATGCCATGATTCTGAGATGGGTGAGCTCAAGGTGATAGTGAGATGCTGCTAATGGAATTGTTTGAGCTGCAGTGAGATGGATTTGCAGGGTTTTGCTTGGCTGTAGATTTACAGGGAGAGGCTCAAGGAAATGCTGCAATTGCAGCTGTAGGTGGTGTTAAGATGATTGGCAGGAGGAAGAGCTGGTGATTGCAGGCTTGCACCAGCCAAATGAAGTAGTGTGTGTGTGCTGGTAAAAGAATTAAGCAAAAACATGGAAGGTGCAGCTATGTAGAGAAAGGTTATTGCAGCTGAGTAAGCAGCTGAGATGACTTGAATGTGCATGACTGAGAACTGGAAAAGATGGGAAGGAATGCCAGGATTTTGTTTTGTTGGGTGTATAGCCATCTTGGCTGAACATGAATTGATGAAGCACAATGATAGTGCAGCAAAGCTTAGGCCTGTAATAGCTCATGCCAAGTCTAGTCAGGCTAGTTAGACTCTGACTCGGTGCTGACTGGGCTGACTCTGACTCATACTCTGACTGGACCCGGTTTGACTCAGTGACTCACCCGAGTTGACTCGACCGTTTTGACCCGTTGACCGTTGATCGGGTTGACTTTGCCGGTCACCTGAGATACTTTCCGGTGACTTTTCCGGCCAATTTCCGGCCATAATCCCAGTTTTCCGGCGACGAATTTTGGACATATTTTCTACATGGGTTTTTCTCACACATGGGCTTGGTGGACCACTTGGAGATGGGTTTTGAGAAGACCTAATATTGGAAGGAGTATCCTTATGGAATGGGAGAAGCATATATATATAAAACTCTTTCTCTAAACCTAATATCTCCATGAGGGAGACTTCTACTTGTTGTCTAGGGTTTCACATGATAGTTTTCTTCTTTGCTTTCTATGATGATTTCCAAAAACACAAGTAACTAAGTTTTTATTATTGGTTGAAGATGTAGTTGGATTTTGCAACCAAGTTATGATTTTTATGAATTAGTTTTCTCTCAAAATCATTGTTCACTTTCTACGGGTTATAATAATTGCATGATTGATGTATTGCAATATGATTGAATGTTTGTTTAGTTAAGTCTAGAATTGATTGAACTCACATCCATATCTATAGCTATTTTAGGGTTTTCATCGAGCGATAACCTTGAATATGAGTAGCATGATATGATTCTAGGTTGTAGTGATACATCCTTGTAATCATATGTAGAAATTGACCTTTGTTGAATTGTTTGCGCAATGTATTTCAATTGCATTGATTAGCCTATTTCGAAACTTAATGCTCCTAGGAATTGAACTTGATTAGCGCAAGGCGTTAGGTTATTCTTTAGGTAGAATTCACATACGCAGCTCTAATGTGTGTGTTGATGAACTTTGGAAATTTATGGAGTATTCTTGCAATAAGGTATTCTATGGCTTTTGATGATAGCGAGATTAAATACGAATTCTATTCATATATTCATAAACTTGTTTACAATTGAAGATGAAACCTTTATCCAATATTTTCACATTCTTGATTTGCGTGTTTACTTTTTATTGTTTTGCTTTTTGTTTATTTTTATTTACACAACCAGAAAACCCCCGGTGTTTTATATAGGAAACCATAACATATTGACAACCAAGACCTCTCTGTGGGAACGATCCTTTCTTGCCCTTGCTTCATTATATATTTTGAGTAGTAAGAAAGTGTAAATTATATTTGTGTCGGCTGACAACCGGTCAGGTTCCTGGACTGCTTCTGGATATAAACGCCTGCCTGACACAACGTGGTTGAGGGTCGTAAATATGTCTTGACGCTTTCCTTTGGAGAAATACAAGATTTCACACAAGTGCTCCATCATAGATTGTACAGTCTTGCGAACAGAATCCCCAGAAATCATGCAGTTCCTGATAGGAAGAGGGTCTCTATGAACATCTTCGTTTCCAAGCTGGAGTTCTCCTGTCTCTATCTTTTCCCTGAATATTTGTTTTAGCCTGTTACAATATTTGGTTGGATGATGGACGAATCTATGGTAGCAACAGTATTTGGGATCCGCCATGTCTTTCTCAGTTGAAGGACGTCTGATGGGAGGCAGCTTGATGGCATCGTCTTGGATCCACGCTTCCAAGACTTCTACCACTTCATTCATGGGGAAAGGAAAACCTGTATCTTCGGTGTCTTGTGCAGGAGTTTTGTCCGCTCCTTTCTGAGACGAAGTCTTGTGTGCCGGGGATGCCTGCTTGGTTTGTTTTTCCGTCGCTGAAGCTTTCCTTTTTTCTCCTCCGCCCACTACACTCACAGAAGGACCAGTGTTGTATTGCTTGTTCGTGAGACGCCTGATTCCTCGACTTTCACGTGAATCTTCACTTCACACAACTCGGGTTCTTTCTAGCGATCTTCAGTGCGATTGTTATTCTTGAACGTTGGGCAGCTTCATGGAGTTCAGAGAACGTTTGAAAGCCCAGATTCTCTAATAGAGCGCGGTATATGGGTATCATCCCATTGATGCAAAACTCCACCAATTGTCGTTCGGTGAAGTTCGGGTCGTGACAATCTAGCGCTTGGGTTCTGAACCTTTTAACGAAGTCGTTAGGATGCTCGTTGTTCATTTGAAGAATTCTTCCCGAGATATGAAAAGGTGATCTTTTCAGACACGAAGAAATACTTTCTGTAGAAAGCACTGACCATCTCGCTCCAATTGGATATGCTATTAGGCGCGATATTGTTGTACCAGGTGTACCCCCTCCCCGTAAGTGACTTCGAGAATTCTTTTAGGCGCAGAACATGATTGTATTCATTTTCCCCCCAAGGATTCTAAGAATCGAGAGACGTGTTCACGAGCATTACCAGTACCGTCGTAGAGGGAGGCTGGGAGAGGTGTAACCTCTTGGAAGAGGAATTATTTGTACATCTTGAGGGTACGACGGCTGATGTTGGTGTATATCCGTTCGGTCCCCTTTTCCTCGATTTTGGAGAAGTCGTTCCATATCCTCGTGTGTGATGAAGTTGGATGGCTGGTCCCTCTCCCTTGGGCGTTCGGAGCAACACGAGTTTCTTCATTCATGCGGGTCCGGGTGGAAGCGCCTGCTCCAGGTGTATTGAAGGCATCTCTTGCCGGCTCCAAGGGTTGCCGTGAATCTTGTGGCAATCGTTCGGTTAAAGTTTTAAGGAAAGTGAGTACCTCTTTCTGAGTTGCGGCCATATCCGTTTGAGTCTTAGCAAGAATCTCCTGCTTCTCCATCAAGTCTGCAATGGTAACAGGCGTTGGTCCTCCTCTAGTCCCTCCAGTTCCTCGTCCTGATGAGGGAGTGAAAGTTGTTGCTCTGGTGACTACCGGAGGTGTTACACTTGAGGAGATGCGGGATTTGAGCTGTTCGCTCAGTGATGGGAGGTGTTACACTTACTGGAATATTTCCTGCTACGCTGGCGCTGATGGTAGAAGTGACGGCTCCACGAGATATATTGACCACGGTAGCTCCACTGACAGGTACTTCGACACCAGGATTGTTATCCACACTAGCTCCATAAGAATTGATTGCTGATCCAGACCTTAATTCCACCATCTTGAAATGAATTGTTGATTGAATTGATTCTAATATCTACCCCTCTTTGAAATTGATAAAATTGAATCGGATTTGGAAGAAATTGACTTTACAATCGAGAGATTAACCTCCCACTGTGGTCGCCAATTGTTTATGGGTGAAAACTATTTCTGTCGGTTTTGGTAATTTGGGATGTGTGGATGAGAAATGAGTCTAAACCTTAAACAAATACACTGCGCGGTGAGTGCTTGTAGATTCGAGAGATCAATCTGTGCAAGTCCGGCCTAAACCAAGAAATGGCCGTTCTAGACTTGTTTCGGTCACAAAGTAAAGGAGATGGGGTTGATCTTAGGGAGGGAAGCGAAGAAGGTGTTGAGAATGTGAAGGTGTTGGCTATGAATGACTTGTATCAGAAAGCTGAACTGGCTTGCAGGGTGTAAGCTATCAGTTCCGGTGTTTGAATACGATTGTATCAACACTTACTTCTGTTGTCTGGACTTGTTCTTATTTTGAAAAATAGGATGAAGAACCTATTTATATAAGTCTTTTAGCCTAACCTTCGTATCTCGTGGGAAGTGGAGAAAGTGGAGTGATGGAGTAGTGGAGTAATGTGTTAGTGTCACACGACCAGGCTTGCCCACTTCTCATCATCACTTAACCGTCCATGACTTCCTGACACGCTCTTGTGATGGCGCGTTGTGCGCTGCACGCTGTAAACCGCCAGTCCAATACCCTAGTATGTATCCCCAAGTTTGTGACATGATTGATGTCTGGAATGTGTGGGTCGTGGGACCCACAAAAGGTAGCATGTAATGCTAAATTGAATAACTGCGTTATTCAGGAGGTCAATAGTTGTGAAGTATCGTGTGCATTCTATGCAGGTACTGCATCATGGTGTGGTAAAGTGACGGGTGGTGATCACCAAGACGCCTTTTTGACCAATTAACTCCTGACCAGGGTTGTATAACCAAGCCGGTGAAGTTGGACGGACGAGATGATCTTTGAGACACTCATCTGCGACCGTTGATGGAATTAGGGTTTTAGAAGAGGTGCGCAAGCATCCCTCTTCAGCCTGGTCGAATCCAAGCTTGGGATACGATTTTGGCCAGGCCGATCGTACATGCGTGTAGACGACATGACGGTGTAGGATCCCATACCCCATTATCTCACGAAAGTGTGATTTGGACCACTCAATTCGTCCGGCAAATTCGAGTGGTCGAGATCAGTTTGCGACAGAAAGCGAGTGCAAACAAAAGCGCGCATCGTGCCAACTTCGGGCGCGCGTTCCATGACGATCAATCTTGGTCGGTCTTGGCCGATCGGTCTGGCGTGTAGGTGATAGGCTGGTGTTCACGCCTATACCTGACTGTCCCATGAAAACGTGATCTAAGCCACTCAAATCGTCCGGTGAAGTTTAGCGGTCGAGATTAGTTTGCAATTAGGAAGTGTAACCACGCTAGTTTGGGCGGACGATTTGGGATAACCAGGCATGGTATGCCTTGGCCGACCAGGTGAGGGGATTGATGGGTCCACGGTAGTCATGTTGGTATGACCGGACCTGCTTAATCTAATCTTGGACCCTCCATTCGTGCCGGAGAAGATGGACGCTTGTGATGCTCATAAAACCATAATTTTGGGTTTCACGGCCGTGCGTCATGCTCCATTCGGGCGTACGAATCGGGATGACCAACCATGGTTGGTCCTGACCGATTGGTCATGTATGTAGGCGGGCCCACGGTGATTGTGTTGACATGCTCTTGGCCTTTTGAATCTACATTTACACCCTCCATCTATACCTGGGAAGATGGATGGTTGAGACTGTTTTGTGACACATGTAATGTGCCGTAAACCCTAATTTAGGGTTTTCCGCCCATACCGCTCTGGTTTGGACGTTTTGGCAAGCTATGCCAATCTTTTGGGGAGGCCGACCATGCGGGGTCCGCGTTGGTTCGACAACGAATATTCCATACCTGCTTGGGGGTTATGGAATTGATCTGGGCCATCCAATCATCTTTGGTGAAATTGGATGATCGAGATCATTTCGGATCGATACGGACAGTCCGGATGCTCAATCGGGCTAGTATAACACACCGAGAGTTGCTCAATCGGGCTAGTATAACACACCGAGAGTTGCAGCCTGTACGGGTATTTCGTACATGCTTTCATTATAATGGTTGGAGGTTCGTGTTGCTCTGCTGAGAGCAACACTCGGTCGTCATGCCGCACTGATAATGAGTACAGGAAATACAAGGCTTCTTACGCATTAATTAATAATGCTATAAATTCACAGGGTATATGGGATTGTTGCTACATGCTCCAACCTGGATGAATTTCGTGTATTTAATTCACAGAATGGGATTGTTGTCACATGCTCCATTCTAGGTGAATTAGTAAAGTGAAGAAGTATTCAACACTTATTAATGGTTTTATCTTTTACAAGATGTTAGCGCATAATTTTCTGGTTTTTACAATTTTAACCTTAAATGAAAATCCACCATCAACAGCAGCCACATGTGTTCTAGAAACAAAGTCCTGCAACAAAAATGTCCTCCGGATGTCGACTCTTTAGTGTGTTAACAAAACCACGCCCATCACCCCACTCATTGAACGACGGGTATGAAGGCCGGACACTGATAAAGGTAAAAATAACGTCATGTAGGGTATAAATGGCGCCTTTTCAATAGTGGGCATGTTCAGCCCTACGTAGGGTAGAAATGGTGCCTACGTGGTGCCTTTTCAAGAGTGATATTTTAACTGACGAATTCATGCATTTTGAACTGCCAACTTGATTTCACTTCCGCTGATGGTTACAAACCTTGAAGATAAATGCTCCCTAGAAGACACAGTTATCCAACATACACAATACTTTTCTGCACATTTCTGCATAAACTGTCAAGTTGTCTGTTCCCGTGTTTAACATAGCCAGACATGCCGCCTGATTTGGTTCTGAACAAAATCATTTTCAATATTGATTGTAGTTCTTAATCAGAACTTTTAGGGCATGTGAACATCACCAAAAGTATGTCAGGCCTCTCGGCCAGTATATATTGGAAGTAAAAAAGGAGTTGTCCATAAAGCCAGATGCTTCTTTAACTAATTAAGCCATGTTAACACTCCTAACCTTATTAAGAAACTTGTTCACATCAAGGTGAGTACCATGAAAGATAAGGTTGCAGGTGAGTTTTATGACCTGAAGGATGCTAACTACATTTCAGGCATTGCGTCGGATGGTAAATTAAAAAACATTTAAGGATGCAAAAGAAAATCATTCACTCTATATTTTTGATATATGCGTATACACGTAATACAAAAATTAAACAGCCATCTGCGTATATTTTTTTGGATCAAAGCCATCGACAGTAAGACTCATTTACGTTCTTCTAACATTTCTAGTACCTACTAACTCATTCTGGCAAGACATGTAACACTAATTCCATAGTCCTTTAGACTAAAGAAGAAAACCAAACCTAGTTGGGCCAGAGTCAACGTTACCCCTAAACCCCCAATAAATCCAGTAGTAGACCCGAATATAAATCCTATATCCAATCATGCAAGTTGGAATAAAAAGAATAAACACTCACCTAGACAATGAATAACTCCCCTAGTTTCATGCCCGTGGAGTCGCAATGCCAATGGATCCCAGTAACAATGTTGGCTCTTCCTGCAAACTCACTACATAAGCGAATAAGGTTTTGGCTGTGGTCAAAGGATATTCTTAAATCTGCATAGAGACATGAAAATACATTACAACCAAACTGATAGAGAATAAAAGGATTTGTAAACTAAGGAAAGCAGCTTGCTCCAACAGTACTTTAAACTAGGGTATCATTGTAGTTTCAAAGTACTACAATGCTGGATGTTATTTTTCTAATCGATCGAATAAGCTCTAATTGAGCAAAACCAAGAAAATATCTTCATTTTAAAAGGCCATGAAAATAAAAGACACCCCACCAAAAGCCCAAACAGAAGTTGGAACCTCAATATCTGAAGTTAGCACCTGAAAAGTATCAACAGATTCAACACCCACATCCCTGCTTGAGTCTCAGTAACCTTTGTCGGTAGTATATATGTAAGCATATTTAGAAACTATTGTTTTGGAATTTCTGCAGTATTCTTATTCAATTTGAATTTCATACATGTTCAGGTGCAGGGATCAGTGTTGTCGGACATCATTTACCTCCCTATCAGAGTTCATCCATATTCCAACTTATTGCTAGAATATTGTATTAATCTGATGGTTGACCGCAAGCCGAAACTTGTTAAGTTCTTAGAAGTATAAAATGTATTCCATTCGAACAGGTAACATTAAAGTCAACAGATTTCAGGTATCTTCCTTAGGAACTTAATAAAGGCAAATCCCAAATCATTTTCCGGGGCAAAGGAAATTTCTAAGCTTGGTGTTGGAAGTTAAACCAAGATACGGTGATTTGAGCTTTGGATCAACAAGTGTTGTTGACACAGTCCGAGGGGATCACCTACTGCAGTTGACGCATTCAAGTTGGATCTACAGGAACAGTTGACACAGCGTGTCATATTTGGAAGACGATCTTACTTGAGAAGCAAGGTGCTTTGAGTTCTAGAGAGTTCTAGAAGATTTCTATTTTAGAGTTTGGTTTATGTTAGGAATGTGTGCTTTATTTAGAGATTGCTTTTATTAGGAAAGTAGTTTGAGTGATTGTCAAGTTTGTGAGACTATAAGTAGGCTGTTAAGCCATGAGTTAATGTACACAAAACTGATTATCAATGTAATCGTTTTATTTGCTTCCGCGTTGTGCTCTCCTCTCTCTTGCTCGATCCTACATATGGTATCAGAGCAAGGTGAGAGGAAGAGAGAGGAGAAGGAGAGAAAGATTTAGTCTTGAAGCTGCGTTTGGTTTTTGCTGGGAAGAAGGCGTAAGATCAGGTTATTGTTTTCATGACTTGGTGCTTACCAAAATCTGTTTGTGTGGGTTTGTAAAGGTTCAAAGAAGAAGTCGTTAGTTTTTTCGGTGATAGAAAATTGTTAAAAGAGAAGTTGCGCAAAGTTATGATGAGTTAAAGAAGAAAAAGAAAGAAGTGTACGTTCTGTAGAGGTTGTGTGTGAACAGAAGACGAAAGAGATTTTTGCTGATGTTTTCCGTGAAACAAACAAGAAAGTTTTTAGAGTTTACGAAATAGGGAGAAACTAAGTCGCTGCCCTAGATTTCGTGGGTGTGTTGCTGTTTTTGGTTTGAGCTCTGGTTCGCAAGGTACTACAGGGTTTGTTTGAGTTCTTTTTTTAAAAAAAAAAGGAGCCAGAGATGGAGCTGGTGATTGCCGGACAAGGATTCCGTTGATCATTGATGGTGGTTCTCGGTGATGGAGATGAACTGATGCTATTTGGTTTGTATGAGCTTAAAGAGATGCTTCTCAGTCTCTAGATGATGAATGAGGAACTGAAAATAGCTTGACGCCATTGAATTCCTTAGATGGAAGGTGGTGATTGTTGTTGATATAAGAAGAGAACTGAGAATGAGTTAGCTGCGTCGTTTGAGCTGCGATGATCGCGATGGTGACGGAGAAACAACTCGAGATGGTGAACTTGATCGAAGAGAAGAGAAGCTGATGTTGGAGTCAAGAGTTGTACGCCGATTGCGTTCCTCGTACTTCTGAGAAAATTCAGAGCACTTTGTACCGAAGAGAAATGAGTTGACGTGAACTAATGGTACTGGCTGTTATATGAGATTCGTATGGAGACTAAGGTGTGCTTCTATGAAGACGAAGTTTGGTTGAGATTTAGGGTTTCATGACCCTAAAACCAGGTGAGAACAAAAAAAAATAAAATTGATTGGTTCTGTTAAAGATACAGAAGCGTTACTAAAGAGTTGTCACAGTTGCGGAAGTGTGACAGAAGAGTTATTGGAAGATAGTAACAGTATGGTTGTTACAAAGGTTAATGTTACAGTTGCAGGAGAATTATTACAGAAGCGTAACAGAAGAAAGTGTCACAGTTTGTAACAGAAGGCATGACGAAAGAGTTGTAACAGCGAAGAAAGTGTGACAGTTTTCTGTCAGAGATGTTGCAGATAGCAGATTTGATGTTTGTTGAGGTAAGAAGTTTTCGGTAAGTGGTTGATTCGAAGGGTTAAGTCATGGATTCGAAAAAGACGAAAGGATCAAAGTTGGTATTGTAGTCAGAGGATTAGTACAGTTTGATATAGGATCAAAGCTGGTATTGCAGTTAGGACTAGTACAATTTGATTAAGGTGATCGAATTCAGAATCTTAGAATGACAAAGAAAGTTGGGTGGTGATGTTTAAGCTTAAGGGAGGATGGTAGGAGTTTAAGCTCAAACATGTTGGAAGATTGAAGTGTGGTTGAAGAGTTTGTGGGAGAAACTTGGAGATCTTACAAAGTGTGGTAGACTTTGTGTTAGTTATTGCTTGTGGCAGAAGCATAACAAGAGAAAGATTGTGAGAGAATCTTGAAAAGAAAAGAAGTGTGAAGGTTTCGTAACAATAGCGTGACTGGAACAAAGAAGAAAAAAACAAAGAAGAAAAGAAGAAACAACAACAAGGTTGTGAAGAAAGAGAAGTTAATCACCAGGTGGTGATGAGAGAGTGTTGAGTTTGAGACGTCACAAGGTTGTGAGCGTGAAACAAGATTGTATGCAATTAAAGTCTACAAGTTGAGAGAAGCAATCCCAGTGTGGATTTGGCTAGATTTGTGTGAAGCAATCCCAGTGGGGATTTGGCTTAGAGAAGTGAAGAAATTCCAGTGTGGAATTTGAAGAGTAGAGTGGAAATCCTGAGAGTGAAGTAGGTAAACATGTGTTGAGTTTGAGCTACAATTCTAAGTAAAGAAATTATGAAGATGAGCTACAATACTCGGTGTTGAGTTAAAGAATTTGATTTTGTGTTTGATTAGCAAGTTGTATAGAGCACAATGAGGTGTTTCTAGCTTGTTATGGTTGATGTTCCGCTGCGATGAAGAAGAATGTGAAGAGTGTTTGAAGATTGCTGTTAAGCAAAATTACAAGACTGCTTCATTTAGTTGGTTTGCTGTTTGTGCTTCATTTTTTTTAGTTAGTTTGCTATTTGTGCTTTGTTTTTGAATTGAGTTTGAGTTTGATGACGGAATTCTGGTGAGATCATGAAGTTTGGGATAAGATATAATCGAGTATCAAGGAGTAAGGGTTTGTTTGGTGGTTTCTTTGAAGAAGAATGAGAAAAGACAAGAACGTGTTAACGTTTATCAATGGAAGAAGAGGAATGGAAAATGAGAAAAGACAAGGACGTGCTAACGTCGATCAATGGAAGAAGATGAGGAGTAGAAGAGGGTTACTGAATTCTCGTTAAATAATATCTTGGTTTAAGGGAGGATGTTGGAAGTTAAACCAAGATATGGTGATTTGATCTTTGGATCAACAAGTGTTGTTGAAACAGTCTGAGGGGATCAACTATTGCAGTTGACGCAGTCAAGTTGGATCAACAGGAACAGTTGACACATCGTGTCATATTTGGAAGACGAGCTTACTTGAGAAGCAAGGTGCTTTGAGTTCTAGAGAGTTCTATTTTAGAGTTTGGTTTATGTTAGGAATGTGTGCTTTATTTAGAGTTTTCTTTTATTAGGAAAGTAGTTTGAGTGATTGTCAAGTTTGTGAGACTATAAATAGGTTGTTAAGCCATGAGTTAATGTACACAAAACTGATTATCAATGTAATCGTTTTATTTGCTTCCACGTTGTGCTCTCCTCTCTCTTGCTAGATCCTACACTTGGACTAAAAGTAGGAACTTAAGAAAGGACAATCATAAACTCCCGATACTATGAATCGCGACGGAGAAATAAAGAAACTAAAAAAAAAAACCAAGACTACCTCAACAAAAGTATGACCCGACAAAGAAAACTAATGAGTTCACTTGAGCTAACTGAAGAAATCTCTAGTCAAGGTTGTTTGGTTGGCACCAATCAATTGCTGCAAGAGGAACACAATAGCATGTATTGGGTAAGTAGCGGCGAACAAAGTTGATCTCTGTAAGTATGCCAACCTCATTGCAAAATAATATGAAGAAATCAATCGAAGTTAGCTTGGTGCAACATGCTCTTCTCCAAATATTAATCAAGTTAACATGACCAACCAAAGTTAGCTTGGTGCAACATGCTATTCTCCAACTATTAACCAACTTAACAAAATAAAAACAATTCACTTGCTAGCTTGACCATTTTAATGCATTGTTGTTGGCCCAGTTTTAAAAATCCATACATGCCACAAAAATCAAGAAATGCCACCTTATTGTAGGCTCATACCTACTCCTTTTCCCTATTCCAATAAACTGGAGTGTTGCAGATTAGCTGACAACTCCACTAAATCCGAAGTGTAGGGGCTACTAAAGTAACTTACTATTAACCTCGGCATTAATTTATATCCAAGAGAGGAGTACAAAATATTTGATGTGTCATGAGGTAATCAGAGATGTTGGAGCCGCTAGCTAAAATGAACATATGCAATGAGTCACGTGACAATCAAGACAGAAAAAAAAACTCATACCGAGCAATGAACAATGTAGTAAATCAATAATCAGTCTAATGACTAAATATAATGAGTGTTGAGCAACATAAAAGAATATGCTGGAGATTTAACTATAGAAAGGACATAAAAATAATCTGGGTATTCAGATAAGCAAATGTTAAATTTAATGTTACTCTTACCATTTATCAGTGGTCTCAGTTGCCCATGGTTTCAGAGATTGCCTATATCAAGTTAGACGAAGCAAATTGTTATTTCAATAATGACCCAATTTGTATTTGCAGAAAACAGAATTGCCATTTTCTTATTCATTTTGAAAAATGAATTACAAATTAATGTTGAAGCGCATTAACACATACCTTCAAACTGATGCCCACCTTTGTGCACATTGCACTCCGAACGGTTTTGCATTCCGTCATTAGATATTGAACATGAAAGATTCCGAACTACATACATGAAATCCTAAGCATTTATTTAAATATCCTGATTATAATAAAATACATAGATCAGTAACATCACTTGAATAATCTTGTAACTGAGAGAGGCCTCCAGAGAATCAAGCCAAACAACACAATCAATAAGAAAAAGCGAGAAAATATCGGATAAAGCAACATACTAAATGCTGCTTTTTCAGCCGACTAACATACAAACCTGCTGGTGGTGAATTTATTGGATGAGTTATAGCAGGTAAGGAAACAAATGCTTTATCAGCATACTAAATGTGGTTTCTTTCTCAGCCAACTAACATACAAACCTCCTGGTGGTCATTATAGCAGGTAAGAAACCAAAATGGAGAAGTTATAGCAGGTAAGAAACCAAAATGTGCATCTCCAACCTTAATTATTGCTGCTCGAAGACATTTAGCACCTGCTCTTCTTGAAGATCAATCAAATACCTTTGTTGCTCTTGTTTCTCAACATTATATTCATCTCTACTCATTTAGATATTTTTATCGCTCATATTTGCTTCACCTCGTACCAAGTCGCCAACGTCGAGATGTTTCTAGCACGAGTAGAATTACTGCGTAGCTGCCAGAAGAAACCACGGATTTTTAGACGAAGAATATTGTCGACCCTGATGTTTTACTGTAGAGCTGTTGTATCCGCTATGTCTACAACGAAGTGGATGGGAGTCTGTAATCGTTTCTTATTGAATGTCGTTTTCTTATTGAATTTATAAAGATGTTGTTCTACTCATGCCCGAGATGACGAAACAATAGAGCCTGGAGTCATAGAGTTAAGGTTGTAGATAATGATTTACTAATCTAAATAACAGCAATGGTGCCTTAATAAGGTCTCCAAGACTTGAACCAAGGCCTTCAATTGCTAAATATAGCTCTACCATATCACGTTTTAGCTTCGCACAGGTGATGACCACTAAGTTGTCTTCACCCTGGCAACTTCTGCTAACCCCAGTGGCCAAAAATTTTGAGAGAAAATGGTTAGCAGTAGTAGCCAGGGTAAGGAAACTCAGCTGAAAACACACATCGAGATTGACCTGATTGAATCTGGAACCCTACAAACAATGTGAAATAAAAACACTGTCGATTCATACCCGAATACAAATTTCTTTATATCAAAAACTCAAGATGCTGATATTGAATTTCTAGCTAAAAGAGGCTACTTAGATAAGCTACTTGTATTACGCAGCAACCATGTAACGAACCAATCACAGAAGGTGTATAACTCAAGAAAAAAAAATAGTATTAGTCCCACCACCCTGCACCCAGTGTCCAAGAAACATACCAATTCATTTGGCATGCAAGACCAAGACAAAAGTTGAGTCAGCCAAAACATCGCTGCACCCTCTTTCTGCCCCAAGCAGATGCTCTAAAATAACCAAAGAACTTCGAAATCAACATCTAATTTCCCTAACGAATACAACTAAACCATGCATAAATTCCCAAGCGAACAAATAATCAAAAGCCCGGGTGGGTCAACAAATTACATAAACAGTCCATATGGTCTGAAATGATGCAGAAGCATACCGTACATAGATCCAGATGAGCAGACCTAACTCAGGGACTTATTCCTAAGCTACCATGAGCAACCCAGAAACGATGCAATACCGGAGACTTAATGCACTGGCAATCATACACCATGCTTGAGTTTCCAAAACCACATGTTCTCATGGGTAGCATTCTCAGAACCAATTTAGAAAAAACTTCTCACAGCAGCAACTCTCACCAAACCACAGTTGAGACAAATCTACTACATTCGAAGGATCACCCAAAACAAACTTAGCTAATGTCACTTGTTCCAGATAACCATTTGGATTATAAAAAATTTCAGTATCCACTTCGAAACTACGCATGATTAAATAAACCCTCGTACACATAATTCAAGAAAATAATAGGCGATTGTAACCCATATGAGTTTTCCTACTAACTGATTGCTGAAGTTTACATAACACCAATACTTGATTCCGAGTATCCGGTAATTAGCGTACTTTAGCCGCAAATGTAACAGAGTTCGTGGAATTTGATACTCTCCAAGAGTTTCTTTTCAATGTGTTTAAGTTCAGGTCGTTCAGTTTTGTTTAAATTCAAACCAATACTTCTACTGTAGTATATGAAAGTAATCAACCTAAAGACAAATCATGTCGTTCATCGATCCGACAGTAAAAAACTTTCCACATTCCGCTGATGTTTTCCTAATCCTACTATTCTGACTGAACGTTTCTTCTGCAACTCTCTCTCCTATTGTGAGTTGTTAAACAATTCAGAGCACTTTTCTCTTCCTACAACGTCCATACATTCCACATTACCAAACTAAAGGATGATCCTTTACGAAATAAACATGAACATTAAAGCGAGAGAATACTGTTCTCAATCTGGCTTTTGGTTTCGTTTGAAAATTCCCAATTTCTATTTTTCCTCTTGTGAACACCACCCTATACTGTGATTCACTGACAAAACAAATAAATTACGGACCATTTATTTCTGTCCATTTCTATTTTTTTGAATGCAAAGCATCAAGTGAACCATTTCCATCGCTCACTTCAGCGAGAAACTATCAAGTTTCCGTATAAGAACATCAGCCATGAACTATATGGATTTGAGGCAAACTGAACTCTGTACGAAGCACCTTCTCTCCAAAGAATTGAGAATACATGGGAGAATAAAGCCTGCATTCAGAACCAACCATTGATTAACAGTCAAATATATTTAATGTAAACGCAAGGATTTTGAGGTTAAAAGTAAACTACATCAAATACAGCTGTGTACATTAACAATTTAAGGATTCATATGACATAAATATTAAGCTTAGCAAAAAAAATAATTATATATTAAGAAACTGCAAATTAGACCCATAATTATCCTTGCGAAACTCTAAACATGTTGTAAAAATTCCAGATACATCATATTTCTTTGAAATGTCAACGGTTGTGGTTGTATCTGTCATTTGTTCTTGTAAACTACATGCTGTTTAGATTTTGTATATATTAGAAATGAGTTTTTCTTGCATACTTCAGAATATATGAATATGATTAGATAATTTCTAAACATTGAGCATTAGTTCTCCGAAAGAAAAAGAAGAATTTGTATACCACGTAGAAGCCAGAGATGTGGACAAAGCTTCATCTCTTCCAAGCTGACAATTCATAAGGTGTTTATAGAAGATTAAAAGTTTAATAAGGTATTTGTTGGTTAACAATACCTCATAAATCCTGATAAACATATTACAACCAACAAACTTAAGCCTTGAATACAGGCACAAAAGAGTATTTTGCATCTTACAGAAGAAAAAAAAGAAGAGCTAGCTCCAGATATGCTGCTATAAATGTTAAAACTTGTGTAGTAAACATTCATGACCCATAGATGTAATCAATAAATATTGCTAAATGTTGATGTATAAGGAACTAATGAAAACACTGTAAACCTAGTAAGCTAACTTATGTTCTGCATATTGAATGACATTGTCCCCAGGTTGATAACCAATCTATCAGAATTCATATTACCCGAAAATTTGCAAAAACTCATTCATAAAATTGCAGAAACAAATTGAATTAAGAGTAATCAATAATTCCAAG
This sequence comes from Papaver armeniacum, assembly GCA_023531295.1. Lineage (NCBI taxonomy): Eukaryota > Viridiplantae > Streptophyta > Magnoliopsida > Ranunculales > Papaveraceae > Papaver > Papaver armeniacum. The sequence goes on from JAJJWW010005272.1 coordinate 174,614, forward strand.
AAAAAAACACAAATCGGAACCCTAGATATCATATAAGAAACTGAAAAATTAGTATTTCTTAGCAAGATAACACAATAACCTTTGTCCTTTGAACTACTTCAATTGTTTAAATTAAACACTAAATACTGAAAAACCCTCAAATCTACCCCAAAATATATCAAACCGTAGGTTTCAATTTCTGAAATCATTACAAAAAATTCTAAAATCATTACAAAAAATCAATTACTATTACCAAAATCTCAGCAAATCCCTTCAAGTTCAACAAAAAGAAGTTAAATAAAAATATCTGCAAAAGATCTAGTGAATTTCCTCAGTTGGAACTTAAAAATAAATAATCACGGATTTTAAAATCTAGGGTTTACCAATCTACGGCAAAATCAAGCACACAGATTCTTAATTCTTCAAAAGATCTAGTGAGTTTTTTTTTTCACCACTGAAGTCTATGAAGTGAATTGTATTGGTTCTGTAGTGACCTTTCCTGATCCTGCATCCACAAACTTAACTTCACTCTTTTCTAGTTCAGTGACTTATGCCATTTGGATAAGCTTATGAGTGTATCTCAGCCATAATTTCTTCATCAACACTCAATTCATCTTCTTCTTTTTGCTCAATTTGACTTATAGCATTAAATCTACCACTATTCAAATTAACCACTTCAGGAGTAGTTTGAATATGAGGGGTTATTATATTTGAAACTATTGAGTCTTCCACCAATGGATTAAGAACATAACTAGAAGTACTTAGTTGCACCATTTCCTTATTGTTGCAATTATCAAAAGCTTCATTAATATTACAGATATCAAAAGGAATGTGAGGAGTTTTAGGAATTTGCTGTTGAATAGAAGGAGTTCCAGTTTTAGGAGATTTCTGGTGTTTAGAAGTATTGCCTGTCTTGATATTGCTGTGATTATGAGCTTCACATGCTGATTGATTCTTGCTTTTTTCCACTCTGCATTCAGTGATCAAGTGTCCTAAAATTTACAGGTAGAACAGAACTTTGGACAATCTGGAATTGAAATATTTTGAAAGAAACCTCCATATTTTGTGCCAATCCATATCTTGTTTGGGATAGACTTAGCAAAATCCACTTCAACTAAGACATTTGCATAATAACCAACTTCACATTTTTCAATTGCAGCATCAAGTTTCACATGATTACCAAATTCCTTACAAATTTTAAAAAGTATCTTCTCACTCCAAAATTCATGTCCTAATCCTGAAAATCTGACCCAAACCATATCTCTAGATGTTCTTTGATTTTCTGGCCGAAAATTAGAGATCCAATTTCTTACTTGAAGTATTTGATTTGTAACCTCTCATTTTCCTTCCTTGATATACTGACGATCTGTTGTGTTATCTAATTTGATAGTTAAGAAACCCCTTCCTAATGGTATAAGTTTAAAGTCTCCTTCTAGCTTCCATTATCGACGAAGAATGATAGCAGCATCAACAAACTTAATTTGTTGTAGATTTAATCTCCCAATCAGAGAGAATCTCCAAGGATTTAAGCTTTCTTCAAATAAATCATCAGGCAATTCTATGGAAAGAATTATTTGAGAATTTTTTTCATTACCTAAACCTACCATATTGACCTTATTTACTTCAACTTCAGTGGTTTTAGGACCAGAATCCATGAAACCACCTGAATTAATAGCTATTAAACATGAAAGAAAAGATTAAACAACAAAGACTGATTGTTTTTTCACCTGAAATTTAATGAATCTGAACGCTGAAAACGAGAAGAAAAAATTCACCGAGTTAAGCACCCGAGTTGTAGAGCTTAACTCACCGATGACGGGTAATAAAATCAAACATAACTCACTATTACTTTTATGTTAAAACTATTATTTTTCTTTGGGAAAAGTGTGTTCGACTACTTCTCCACTATTTGTTTTTGTTAAGTTGATGATTCTTATTTTCATATCTTATATCATTTTGAAATGACGAGGGTACCCAAATACACCACGCTTTTTTGTTTCAACCTATAAGTCTTGGTATAATCGTCTATGGACAAAGTCGAGACCATACAACAACTTGATATTAACTTGACAATAGTTACGGTACAAGACCGATTGACCATATGATCAATGTCAAGTGATTAAGATTTAACGTACAAGTGTATTTATTTTTAATTATAATAAAACAATTATAATTGCAGAAAGTAAAAGTAAAGCACATAACAAGATTTTGTTAACGAGGAAACCGCAAATGCAAAAAAAATCCCGGGACCTAGTCCAGTTTTGAATACTCGCAGAATTAAGCCGCTACACAAAGTACATTGCCAACTTCGTATTATGAGACCAAGTAATCTATCCCTAGTTACTTAGTTCCCTCAGTGTCCCTGCGTCTACGATCTACTGGTCGTGCACGTGAATCCAAAGATATAAAATCACTATCTTGAGTTGCTTTACCGATGTAAAGTATTAAGCACTCAACTTATTTTGATCGTCTTCCAAATAGTACAGGAACAAAGCTGTATGGTAACTACTCCAATAATATTTTATAAAAATATTCGGTGAGTTTGACAAATGCTCTTTCATTTAAACTAGTAAACTCCTTTGTCGCGTAAGATCAATCTAAATCAATAACTTAGATTTGGATTCACAACTATCAGATTCGGATATTGAAGAATGCCACCAAATGATAGTTGTGAATCTGAACGACTATATGATCAAATCTATCAAAAGATAAACCGGATCTAAGTCGGATCCCAGACAATCAAGATGTGTGCACAAATCACGAGATACGATTTGTGCACAAACATAAATATGTCCAAATCACGACTATACGATTTCCCCCACGTTTTCATTATGTGTGCACAAATCACGAGATAGATGGCCCGAGGTAGAGCACTCATTGGGCTAGGGTGGCCACAATTTGACGTTATAGTTCCCTCATTTCAAACCCTATTTGTAAAAGATAAATCAACAACAACAATAGATGGAAATATGTCCATAATGAAAACGTGGGGGTACCAAAATACACCACCAACATTGTCTTACGAAACATGTATGTACAAGCTTAAATATAATTACGAGAGTTCAACTTAATGAATCTCAATCAAGGAATAATATTTAGAGTTATATCTCTTTCTCTCACAATCAGAAAGTTTACAGAGACAAATCCGTGAACCTGATATACGTGTGAAAGTACTTGGACGATTTCAAAGTTCAATATCCAAGTATCAATCAAGTGGTATCCAACAAACAAGGATGGATATATCTACTTTGATTGATTAACGTACAACCTGTGATATTTCAATTATAAAGATAAACAATATAATGCGGAAAAAGAAATAACACAAACACTAGAAATTATGTTAACGAGGAAACCACAAATGCATAAAAATCCCGGGACCTAGTCCATATTGAAAACCAAATTGTATTAAGCCGCTACAGACACTATCCTACTACAAGTTAACTTCGGACTGTAATGTAGTTCAGACCGAAGTAAACCCTCACAATAATTCAGTTACAGTCGCGTTCTGTTAGAGCATAACTCGGTTGAACCCACCAAGCATTGGTATGTCAAGTTTGGTTGTCATATTTTAGTGAGCCAAAACTCATTTAAAGAGTCGCTTGATTATGTACTAGAGTCAACTTCGTATAGGTTACCTTGAAAGTATAAGGATATGATACATTACAAGTATTACGTGAAGACTTGAAGAATGTGAAGAAGTAAGGAGCTACAACGACGACATCATCCTTCCACTTGAGGTTAGTAATATTTGACTTGAACTGTTTCATTCCCTAACGTATCTTTCAAGTCGTGCATATTGAAAACATAACTGCGAAGCATGAATAATTATACTCTAGTTAGATGTAGTATTAGGGAATAAAATACGAAGTATAACACTTATCTGTTGAACTTCGTATATAAGTGTTTATGGGTACAAATCGTTTCCGCCGATTTTGGTAAATTCGGTAGGTGAGTGAGAAACTGGTTTAAACCCTAAACAAATGTCTTTGCACGTGAGCACTTTCTAGATGTACGCTGCATGGTGTGACCGCCAAACCAAGACCCTGGAAAGCATCCCCAGTTTGTGTTGATGTCTCGAGTGTTTGTTGCACCTTGAGTGCAAGTGGCACTGCTAGTCGCGCGTGTGGCATGTGCGGAATGCCTTTGTTGCGGGTTGCACCTTGAGTGCAAATGGCAATGCAGGAGTGCTAGTGGTGTGTGTGGCATGCGCCAATGGCATGTGTGGAATTAATTGGTGGTAGGTTGTACGTTGAGTATAAGTGGCAATGCCCGAACTTTTGCTAGTGGCGTGTGTGGCATATGCCAATGGCGTGTGCGGAATGCCTTGGTGGTAGGTTGCACGGTTTGCAAGTTAGGCTACCAGCGTGGGTTTTGGCATGTGTCAATGGCACGTACGGCCAAGTTGGCCTAGGTTGAACGGCTTGCAAGTTAGGCTACCAGCGTGCGTGTTTGGCATTTATCAATGACACGCATGGCCATTAGGGCCACGTCTGGTAAGAAAAAGCTACAGGCGATGCATGATGGCATGTGCCAATGGCATGCTCGACCATTAGGGCCACGTCCTAGTAAGAAAAGCTACCGGCGATGCGTGTTGTCATGTGCCAATGGCATGCTCGGCCATTAGGGCTACGACCTGGTAGAAAAAAAGCTACCGGCGATGCGTGTTGGCATGTGCCAATGGCATGCTTAGCCATTAGGACCACGACTTGGTAAGAAAAAGCTACCAGCGAGCGTCTTGGCATGTGCCAATGGCATGCTCGGACAGTAGGGCCACGGCTTGGTAAGAAAAGCTACCAGCGAGCGTGTTGGCATGTGCGGAATACCTTAGTGGTAGGTTGTACATTGAGTCTAAGTGGCAATGCCAGAGCTGCTAGTGGCGTGCGTGGCATGTGCCAATGGCGTGTGCGGAATGCCTTGGTGGTAGGTTGCACGGTTTGCAAGTTAGGCTATCAACGTGGGTTTTGGCATGTGTCAATGGCACGTACGGCCAGTTGGCCTAGGTTGCACGGCTTGCAAGTTAGGCGACCATCGTGCGTGTTTGGCATTTGTCAATGGCACGCATGGCCATTAGGGCCCACGTCTTGGTACGAAAAGCTACCCGGCGATGCATGTTGGCATGTGCCAATGGCATGCTCGGCCATTAGGGCCACGTCCTGGTAAGAAAAGCTACCGGCGATGCGTGTTGGCATGTGCCAATGGCATGCTCGGCCATTAAGGGCTCGGCACGGTAAGAAAATCTACCGGTGATGCGTATCGGCATGTGCCAATGGCATGCTCGGCCATTAGGGTCGCGGCTTGGTAAGAAAAGCTACCAGCGATGCGTGTTGGCATGTGCCAATGGCATGCTCGGCCATTAGGGCCACGACCTGGTAAGAAAAGCTACCAACGATGCGTGTTGGCATGTGCCAATGGCATGCTTGGCCATTAGGGCCACGACTTGGTAAGAAAAAGCTACCGGTGATGCGTGTTGGCATGTGCCAATGGCATGCGTGGCCAATTTGGCCTAGGTTGCACGGTTTTGAAGCCTAGGCGCGGGCGCTAATTTGGCATGGCGCGGCTAGGGCCAAGTTAAGGGTGTTTGGCTTGGCCGTGGTGCGACGGCGTGGTGCGTAGCGTAGGGCCAAGGCGAGTGCGTTCGGCATGCCGCGGCTAGCTTGGGTTAGGTGTGGCTGGCATGATTTGCCATTGGCACGGAGGCGCGACCAGCATGGTTGGCATGCTTTGGCGTGTTTGGTGTGACTATCATAGCTAGGGCCAAGGAAGAGTGCGTTTGGCATGGCGCGGCTAGCTTGGGCTAGGTGTGGATGGCATGATTTGCCATTGGCACGGAGGTGCGGCTAGCATGGTTGGCATGCTTTGGCGCGTATGGTGTGATTAGCATATCTAGGGCCAAGGCGAGTGCGTTTGGCATGGCACGGCTAGCTTGGGCTAGGTGTGGCTGGCATGATTTGCCATTGGCACGGAGGTGCGGCTAGCATGGTTGGCATGCTTTGGCGCGTTTGGTGTGATTAGCATAGCTAGGGCCAAGGCGAGTGCGTTTGGCATGGCGCGGCTAGCTTGGGTTAGGTGTTCTTTGGCATGATTTGCCATTGGCACGGAGGTGCGGCTAGCATGGTTGGCATGCTTTGGCGTGTTTGGTGTGGCTAGCATAGCTAGGGTAAAGGAAGAGTGCGTTTGGCATTGCACGGCTAGCTTGGGCTAGGTGTGGCTGGCATGATTTGCCATTGGCACGGAGGTGCGGCTAGCATGGTTGGCATGCTTTGGTGGGTTTGGTGTGATTAGCATAGCTAGGGCCAAGGCGAGTGCGTTTGGCATGGCGCGGCTAGCTTGGGCTAGGTGTGGTGGCATGATTTGCCATTGGCACGGAGGTGCGGCTAGCATGGTTGGCATGCTTTGGCGCGTTTGGTGTGATTAGCATAGCTAGGGACAAGGAAGAGTGCGTTTGGCATGGCGCGGCTAGCTTGGGCTAGGTGTGGCTGGCATGGTTGCCATTGGTACGAGAGGTGAATTAGGGTTTTGTTCGTTGTAACCTAATTTGAAAAAAATACCCCTATTAATTCTCGACTACGTGCATTGAATGTTCTAATAAATGTGTCACTTTGGTGACATTAGGTTATCCGGGGTTTACGATTTTACCCTTTGTCTAAAAACCACTATCAACATTAAGTCCCCCGCTAGCTTGGAACATGAGATTTGTTGTGAGGTAAGCATAAGATGGTGACAAACTATCGTGATAAATCGTAAAGAAAATTGAGGAGGCTTGGCTGAACTTTTTATAAATAGGATTTGGAATCCTGGCCTCTGGCAGTTTTGCACAAATCGGGAGGTTGGCACGATTGGGGAGTCAAGATATTTGAGAGACAGGAAGCTGGGCGGCATTGAGAAGTTGGCGCGAGTTGGGAAACTGAGCGTGCTAGTTGGTGGGACCGTCGCAAGGTGGGGAAGCTGAGTGTGCTAGCTGGCGCGACTTGGGCGGTCATTGGTAAATTGGCGCAATTAGTGAGACCGGTGTGGCTTGGGAGGTACTGGGGAATTGGCGCAACTGGTGGGACCGGTGTAACTTGGGCGACGTTGGGAAGTTGGGCGCCCTTGTGGGCCCGCACGATTTTTGGTAAAGGGAAATCCTTCCTTATTTCAGAATCTTCACTCATATATATATAAAATCCCTTTCTCTCATCTTGCACTTTGTTCTTTCATCTTTTCATACTAGCGTGCGAGTCCCAAAGAAAACCGACTTCGGGTATGTCTTCCAAGTACTTCTCTTGTTTCCCTTTTCATGTAGGTGCAAACCCTAAGAGTATGCGTTTTTCTTTTATAATCCTTGCGATGATATTGCGCATATGATTTCTTGGCGTACTTCTTGTAGAAAATATTGTATATATGCACCCAGGGAAATCATATATGATTCGATCCTGTACAGAAAAATGCTCCATATATAATTTTGAACCCGAAGAAGGATACCATGGACGCATTCGAGCCAGTAGAAAATACTGCGTATATAGTTTTGAACCCGAAGAAGGATACCGCAGACGCACTTGAGCTCGTATAAAATCTGCGTATATAATTTTGAACCGAACAAGGATATTGCAGGCCTTTCGAGCAGTATAAAATCTGCGTATATTTTTGAACCCGAAGAAGGATCTTGACGCACTTGGCCGTATAAAATCTGCGTATATTTTTGAACCCTGAAGAAAATCTGCGCGTGTAGTTTTGAACGTAGAGAATACACCTTTTTTTTTTTTTTTTTTTTTTTTTTTTTTTTTTCCAGGTTTTCCTTTTGTTGGGTGCGGTTATGTGTCGGGAGATAATTTCACCTTTCTCCGTTTGATTTGTGCAGATATCTTGTTACCAAATTGTTATGAAGAAATCCGACAAGATGTTACACAGAACAAAATTTCTCTTGAAGGATGTTCATAGTTCCAAACCAAACACGGATGATGAATTCTTTGCCAAACCCCTAGCCCCTTTCGGAAGAATCACCCAGTTTCGTGCCAATTTTGTTAACGGTGGTGAAGATGAAAAGAAAACATGTTGGTTCGCAAAGAACACCATACGGTTCTGTCTTCATAAAGGGGTATATTCTTCTTCCAACATTGATTTTAGGATGTGTCAAAGCCCATTGCGTTCTTTTGATAGATGGGTTGAGTTCATGGTGAGTAAGGAGCACATAAATACCAACTTGACTCGAGCGCAGATTATTGATCTTTGTTAGAGCTTGATGGAAATCTCCAGATTAGTAAGGATATCTCGGGCTTGGTTACTTTCATCTCCAGAGATGGTGTTCGGACACCCATACGATCATATGTAGATGGGGTGAAATAACTTTCTCCTTGGAGAGTGTGGCTCTCTTCTTTGAATCTTCGTGTAGGGAATCTTAATATCCGGTTGTACGAAGGTGAGGAGAAAATGCGGGGTGACCTTGTAGCTAAGTTGGGGATTTCGCTCGAAAAGACTCCCTTTGCGAAGTCGAAGGATTCCGTCAGGAAAGAGGATGAAAGGTGCTTTTACAACTGGTGGATATCTCAATGGTTTCCGGACGAGATGGAACCTAAACGAAAGCGATGATCTTCATGTTGCGACATTTTTGGCTCTGGTTGTCTAGAGATATTTTCGATGACGGTTCGGCAAGAAGGAAATAAGACCCCGAGTTGCTAGTGATTGCTGCGAAGTTGGCAAAAGGTGAAGTTCTTCCCATTGGCAAGCTATTCCTTGGTTTCTGTATGTGCATCGGATCACCTAGTTGCGAACATGCGAGTTTCGAATGGTTTCATGAAAGTGGATTCATATGTGCACGTTGCTTTTCTGCAAGCTTTAGTTATGGGAGCACTTTGAAGTACGCTCACGAAACCGTTGCCGCCGATTCACGCGAGTTGGGCGACTCCGAATTCTTCGATGGGTGAACATCGTCCAAGAGTTGGCATGAGCTTGGTTAATCTTCTCGATAAGTCGCATGAAATCGGTTTTCGCCCATGGGAGCCGGTCCATAGGTCGGTGACTCAAATTGACACCTTTTCTTGCTCCCGATCATGTCTTTGTCTTCGACGGCAACTTGAGTGTTGGTGAAAACTTGTTTATTCAAAGTTGCATGTCCGGTTATATGCCGTCTTTCTTCATGGGGTCATTCTGAATAGCTGCTTATAATATTGACCGTGCTGCTCGTCACATGGGTTTCGATCAAGGGGTGCCTCTTGCTTACCATCTAGTGGTTCCTAAGGATTCATTGCGTGCCGCCCTCAATGCCAAAGCCCTTGAGCCGGGTATCCGCCTTCCCTTCTTTCAAACGGGAAGAGTAACTTCGACGACTTTTGGCTATAATGAGTTCTGGTACGATGAGTTCATTATTATCCAAGATTTTGTAAATAACGTGGTGGAGAATGTTCGTTGTAAACCTTCCCCGTGATTTTGAAGAAGTATCCAATGTTGAGAGACCTCAAGCGAGGTTGCCGGCAACTCGGAAAGTCCCCGAGCAAAGGAACGGAGAACGAAGAATCGTCTTTGGCGGGTTCCAGGCGGTTTCAAAAGATCCTCCGCAGCTCTCGTGTCTTTCAGTTCTTCCAATAACCGGGTATGTGTCGCCTCCTTGTTGGTTTGTCTCAAAACTCGTGAATTTCTCTTTGAAAACATTTGTCTTCTTTCTTCCCGGGGCTTCGGTAGTGTTAATGCTTTATTTGTCCTTGCACGTTGTAGGAGACGGCAATTTCTTCGAAGAATTCCGGCAGCAACGAGCCTTCTCATAACGGTGATGAGCTAGAGAAAGAAGAAAGTTCGACAAGTGAGAGTGATTCTTACGACGACTTGGTTCTTTTCGAAGTGGTTCGGTGAGTTTCGAGCTTCTTTTTTTCTTCTCCGTTTTTTTTTTTTTGAAAAATGTCTAACTCAAGTTCGCGGGGAGAATCCGGTTTGGAAGACGATTTTGGGGGCGGAGCCACACGAAAACTTGCCTTTGGTGACCACCGTAGGTGACTTGGAGATGGGAGTTAGCCAATCATTTGGGCACATATGTAGTTCAAACGGTGGATGATTCCCTGATGGTTGCTGCCGTAGTGATAGGTGTAGAATACACCGTATTTACTATCTAGTAGTTTATGCTTTCTTTGCTATTTTTCGTGTAAATTATGTATTTTACGCTTGTTTTTGAGTTATTAGGTACTGCAGAGTCGCACGGAGGAAAAGAAGAAGAAAGTACCAATTTGAGACAAAAGGCGAAAAGTCATTTCCACGGGCGAACACTATACGGAGCCAGTCAAAGGTTAAGGTGACTCAAATTACTAGAAAGGACGAGTTCAAGTTAAGGGGCTGCCAAACTGGGTAGCCCTTATCCGAGAAACATAGTCTTGTTATCGGTTGGTAAAGGGTTGGGTTATGTCCATGGATATTTGAAACCCAAACCCATAGACCCATGCCGAATCCGGATCCAAGCCGAGTACCAATATTCCGACCCATTTATAACCTACCCCTAAATTCGAGAAGATTTTCTTCTTAATCATTTTGCATCCTGAAACACGAAGAAGAAAAGCGGCCTTGTTCTTCTTGAATTGCATTGTTCAGAAGAAGATTGACTACGAATTCTTTGGTTTTCGCCATGAGTGAGTAAAGATGGAGGTCTTTGTGTTTGGAAGATGGAATTGTTGATATGAATCGAAGTAAGATCGATCGAGAGTTGAGAAATTCAGAAAATGGAACCGATAAGAAATTGAATACAAGAAAGCTCGGATCTGAGAAAGAGTTATAACGAAGATGGTGGTCTTGTTGAATTGGAGAAGTTGGATTCGATTGAGGTTTTATGCGGAATTGAGCAGAGATCGAGATGTGATTGAACAAGCGATGGTTATGGTCACTGTAATCGATGAATGGGATAGGGTTTGGACCGATCGATTAGTCAAGAGTCTTGGAGCTGTTGAAGAAGAAGAAGATGGGTTCGATTTGTTTATGGATTGTGGATCGAATTGGCAACAATGGTTGAAATCTGTTGCTGATGCTGTTGTTATGAAGTGAAGCTCAGGGAGAATGGGTTCTGCTAATCGATTGGAAAGAAATGGAAGTAGCTGTTGAATGGAGGCATCTGAGGTCGTTATTGATATTGGAGTCGATGGCGAGAAATGGTAAGACTTTTGTGATGATTGAAACTTAGAGAGAGATCTTTGAGCAATTTGTGGTGAATGTTTGGCTTGAGATAGGATGGTGTTGTTCTGGTTTACAGGGAATGAATGGGTTTGTGATGATTCGTGTTGGGGTAGATTCAGGGGCAAGTTGTCTTCTTTGTGATGGCTTGAATGGAAGAAGAGTTTGTGTGGCTCTTTTGGAATTTGTTCTTTGTGACACTTGATGGAGTCTTTGTAATGTGGTGAAAGCTGGAAGGCATAATGATTGAGGTGGTGGAGTTGAGTCTTGCATTATAGAAGGTGCAATGTTGGTATTGATTTGGTTGTGCAGTGTTGAGTTGCAATGGGATAAATTGCATATGTATGTGGAGTTAGGCCGGTGCGGGTGCACGAGAGATAGCGCGAGGCAATGAGCGAAGGTATTTGAGTTGTGTCTTTTCTTTGTAGAATATGGCTTGTGGCGGTGGGGTGCAATTCGGACATTGATTATTTGAGCCATAGTTGATCATCCTTTGAATGGCTTGAGAAATGGCAGCTGAGATGGAGATACGGGGAAGGAGTAATGGCTTATGAAGAAAATAGGGCCATTTTGGCCGTGGCGATAGCACTATGCAGTGCCAAAATACCAAGATGGCTTGTGCAACTTTGGCCTAGTGACCCGATCGGCTCGACTTCAGTTGAGTTAGATGGCTAACTCAGTGACTTAGACCTTGACCCGGTCAACAGTTAACGACCGTTAGTCAACAGTTAACTATAACAGAATCTTGACGGAATATTCCATTACCGGAGAAGAATCTCAGATTACCGGCGGTGACGTTTTCCGGCCGGATTCCGGCCACAATCCCAGTTTTCCGGCGAGCAAAAATTCCAGAATTTTCTATGGACTTCTCATGGGTGTGAAGACTTTGGCTAGGAATTGGATGGAGAATTAGATTCAAATTTGGAAAGAGAAGATGAAGAGTTGAGAAAAGCTTGGATTTGGAAATTGAATTGCAAAAGAAAAAGGATTCTATTCTTGGAAGATTTGGAGAATATTGAAGCCTATAAATAGAGAAGTTTTCTACAACTTCTACACACCTCTCTACACACACATCACTTGTGTTTTTTCTTGCTTTTCTAAGATTTTTCTTCTTAACTACTTGTGTGAATTTGAAAATTCTTCTTTTAATTATTATTATTGGTGTGAATTTCAAAAGCATGAGTAGCTAATTTTCTTATTGATTGAGGATGAATTCCTAGTTCTTAACATATGATTTAAGTTTTTGTTTTCAATTCTATCTTGAAGTTTTCACATAATTATCGTTTGTTTTTACTAATAGGAATGATCTTAAAGACATTCATGATTGATTGATAGATTGTTTGGAGTGCACGCTAAATTGATTTGTTAATTTGATCTAAAGCTAGTGAAAGTTAGGAGATAAGTAATCGTTTCTTGACTCTTTACATAAGTAGCAAACACGAGACCTTGCGGAGGGATTCCGTGGAGCAATTGTGTGTGAAAACAAACGTTAGCAAGTAGACCTTCATCTAAGAGTCTAACTACTAATATTAACCTAATAAGTTCATGAATCTTAATGCGTTTATTTAAATTACATCTAGAGTGAGCTACTACTAGGTGGTTTGGTAAATAGAATCCGGTAGTCGAGAACTTCCGTGTCCCGGTGATACAAGGGATTTAGGGGTTTGCAGAGCTAGGTTGCTTTACCTACGGTTGGTGATAATTTGTGACTAATAACAAGTAGAAAAGAACATAACTTGATTCATTGTTTCGTAACGAAGAAGGATTCCTTGGTCTTGTCTCTTTTATTGTTTTCAACTTTCGATTTTAATTGCTTTGTTTATTTTTCTTTTGCTTTTACACCCCCCCTTTCGTGACAACTTTTACAACTAAGATCTCTTGCTCCTCGTGGGAACGAACTTGACTTCCATTATATTATTTTTAATTGAGTGGAAACATTAATTAATTTGATTGCACCTACGACACGCATCAAATTTTGGCGCCGTTGCCGGGGAGCAACGGGCGATTTTTAGTTGTTTTTAATTTTTCTTTTTGCTTTATTCTTGCTTTGTTAGATTCTTTACCGTATCTAACTTAGTTTGTGAGAATCTTGTTTGGGTGTTATACCTTTGGTGAATGCTTAGAGAGGGTAGACCGAGTCCAATACGTCTTCGATCCGGCACTCAACTAAAGGATTTCATTCGTGCGATTAACACTCCACTTTCTCCTTCTTCATCAAGTGATTCGGACAAAGAGGAAGAAACAATGGCTGATCGTACACTAAAGGACCTAGCTTCTCACAAGCTTGATACACAACAATGGTGTATCCAAACTAACTCAACCTTCGAGATCAAGCCGGGGTTGATTAGAGAGTTACCAAAGTTCCATGGCATGGTGAATGAGGACCCAAACAAACATCTTATGGACTTCTACACCATAGTTATGGCTATGCTTCCATAGGAGACTAATGCGGATGGAGCAATGTTGAAAGCTTTCCCGTTTTCTTTGGCGGGTAATGCTAAGGAATGGTTATATTATTTGCCTTCCGAAAGTATCACAACATGGAATGGGATGAAGAAACTTTTCCTCGAGAGATATTTTCCCGCATCCAAAGCTACTCAAATTCGCAAGGAGATTTGTGGATTGAAACAACAAGTGGGAGAATCATTGTATGAATGTTGGGAGCGATACAAGAGGTTGGTGGCAAAGCTGTCCACACCATCAATTTAGTGATGTTATGATACTCAATACTTCTATGAAGCTCTTCACCCAAGTGATAGGTCTCTTCTTGGCCGCGCGGGTGGTGGTGCATTAATGAACAAGACTTTGACCGAAGCTAGAGTTGATTGAAAGTATGGCGGGAAACTTCAACAATTCTACACAAGGGATGAACCAATGGTCAGGCGAGTGCATGAAGTTAGTGATTCATCATCACATCTTGATCAAAGGATGAGTAACATGGAGATAATGATTCAAAGGATGGCCGCGGTAATTATTAGGATGGTGAGACCGAACAAGTGAATGCTTTATATCCAAATCAAAGGCCAAAGTACGATCCATACTCTAATACCTATAATCGGGTGGAAGGATCATCCCAACTTTAGTTATGCAAACAAGCAAGCGGCGGTTTCCAATCCGTATGAGCAACAAGGTGGTTTCCAACAATCACGTTTCCAACCTCAACAACAATTTCAACCACAACAAGTCAAGGAGCGTGATTTTTTGAATGATGACAAGCTCAATGCGTTAATGCAAGGTATGCAGGTCTTACTTCTATGTTCCAACAAATCCAACAAATCCAACAAAAGACCGATTCGGCCATCAAGGACTTACAAACTCAAATGGGACAATTGGCGACCGATGTGAATTTATTGAAATCTCAAGCATCCACAAAACTTCCTTCACAACCATTTGTGAATCCAAGAGAGAATGTTAATGCGGTTACTTTAAGAAGTGGAAGACAAGTGGAGGGGTCCAAGTCATCATGAGGAAGTTAGTGAAGAGGTAGTCAATAACAAGGAGGAAACCGCACCAAAGGAGAATTCAACACCAACCGATCAATCCAAGGGGCCGGTTTCTACTTTCCACTACTCCACCTCCTTTTCCTAGTCGTTTTGCTAAATCCAGAAAGAAGCTCAAGACAAGGCACTTATGGATATCTTCAAGAAGATTGAAATCAACATCCCATTCATTGAGGCCATTAAGACAATTCCAAGGTATGCCAAGTTCATGAAGGAATTATGCATCAAGAAGGATAGGTTGTGATAATGAAATTACTAAAGTTGGCGAGTGCGTCGGCTATGCTATTGAAGAAGATGCCTACAAAGTGCACGGATCCCGGTGGTTTCACGGTGCCAATTACTATTGGTAAGCAAAGGTTTGAACATGCTTTACTTGACTTGGGTGCTTCCATTAGTGTGATGTCGGCGAAATATATGACTCCTTGAATCTAGGACCTTTGAAAGAGACAAGAGTTATTATCCAATTGGCAAACAAGTCGAACATATATCCAAAGGACTTGTAGAAGATGTGCTAGTGCAAGTAAATGAGCTTATTTTTCCGGTGGACTTCTTCGTGGTGGATATGGACAATAATGAGAACCGATCATCTACTTCTTTACTTCTTGGGAGGCCATTCATGAAGACCGTAAAGACGAAGATTGATGTTGATAAGGGTACACTCACTATGGAATTCGAAAAGGAGATAATACACTTTAACATATTTGAAGCCATCGCTACCCAAGTGATGTGCATTCCGTTTACTCCATTGATGTGGTTGATTCATTAGCGCAACAAATGGTGGAGTTGAACCAAGAGGATGAACTTGATGTGGTGTTGCAAAGAGCATTGAATTGGATGTCCATGGCTTGTCTAACTTGGAGGTTGAAATCTCCAAGGAATTGGTGGAGATGTGTGGTGCTTTGGCTACATTGCAAGAGGCTAAAAAGGGTAATGTTTCTTATATTTCTTTACCGTGAATGATGAAATACTTGTACCATCTATTGTGAAGGCGCCCAAGCTAGAATTGAAGCCACTTCCGGACCATTTGAAGTATGCTTTCTTGGGAGATGAAGATGAGCTTCCGGTGATTATTTCTAAGAACCTCACACGGTACAAGAAGACCGTTTGCTTAGAGTCTTGAGAGAGCACAAAACGGCTATTGGGTGGACAATTGCGGACATCAAAGGCATTAGTCCATCCATGTGCATGCATAGGATTCTAATGGAAGAAAACGTGAAGCCGGTACGTGATGCTCAACGTCGGCTCAATCCTCCCATGATGGAGGTTGTGAAAAAGAGATACTCAAATTGCTAAGTGTGGGGGTAATCTACCCAATTTCCGATAGCAAGTGGGTTAGTCCGGTTCAAGTGGTACCAAAGAAATCCAGAGTCACGGTTGTTCGAAATCAAGACGATGAACTTGTTCCTACAAGAGTTCAAACCGGTTGGAGAGTGTGCATTGACTATAGAAAGCTTAATTCCGCAACCATGAGGATCACTTTCCTTTACCTTTCATTGATCAAATGTTGGAGCGGTTAGCGGGGCATTCTTATTATTGCTTCTTGGATGGTTATTCGGGATACAATCAAATTGTTATTGCAGGAGGACCAAGAAGACCACTTTCACTTGTCCGTTTGGGCGTTTGCATATAGACGGATGCCGTTCGGCCTTTGCAATCATGGCTACTTTTCAAAGATGCATGGTGAGTATATTCTCGGATTATGTGGAGCGCATCATCGAGGTATTTATGGATGACTTTAGTGTTTATGGCAATTATTTTGATGGTTGTTTAAATAACCTTGAACTAATTCTTAAACGATGCATAGACACAAACCTTGTCCTTAATTGGGAGAAATGTCACTTTATGGTAAACCACGGTATAGTACTTGGTCACATTGTGTCCTCTCCGGGGCTCGAAGTGGACAAGTCAAAGATAGATTTAATAAGAAACTTACAATATCCCTTCGGTGAGGGAAATCCGTTCTTTTCTTGGCCATGCGCGGGTTTCTATAGGCGGTTTATCAAGGATTTCTCCAAAATCTCCATGCCGATGTGCAAGTTATTACAAAAGGAGGTACCTTTCGGCTTCAACAAGGAATGCAAGGATGCTTTTGATAAATTAAAAGAGATGTTGACAAGTGCGCCAATTATCAAATCCTTAGGATTGGAATCTTCCATTTGAATTAATGTGTGATGCTAGTGATTATGCGGTTGGAGCCGTTTTGGGTCAAAGGGTGGACAAGTTGTCCCATGTTATCTATTATGCATCTAGGACCCTTAATGATGCACAAATCAATTATTCTACCACGGAAAAGGAGTTATTGGCTATAGTTTTTGCGTTGGAAAAATTTCGATCATACTTGGTGGGTGCAAAGGTTATTGTGTATTCCGATCATGCCGCACTAAGACACTTAATAAAGAACAAAGAAGCTAAGCCAAGATTAATTCGGTGGATCCTATTGTTACAAGAGTTCGACATAGAAATTCGTGATAAGAGGGGTGTGGAGAATACCGTTGCGGATCATCTTAGTAGGCTTGTTATGTCTCAAGAGGAACTTCCATTACATGACCGTTTTCCGGACGAACAACTTTTCTCCATGGACGAATCAACACCTTGGTATGCGGATATAGTGAATTACTTGGCGACAAGGAAAGTACCTAGTACAATGTCCAACTTCCAAAAGATGAAACTTAAGAAGGTAAGCTAAGCAATATGTGTGGGATGAACCATACTTATGGAAATATGGCGTTGATCAAATAATGCGAAGGTGCGTGCCTAATTCCGAATTTCAATCCATTCTCTCCTTTTGCCACACTTTTGCTTGTGGTGGCCACTTTGGTTAAGCACCGCTCTCAAAGTTCTCGAGAGTGGATTTTATTGGCCCACCTTGTTTGAAGATTCATATGTTTTTTGTAAATCGTGTGATAGATGTCAACGAACGGGCAATCTAGGTGCTCGAAATCAAATGCCACTCACACCAATTCTCACCGTTGAGTTTTTTTGATGTGTGGGGTATTGATTTTATGGGCCCTTTTGTCAATTCGAATGGGAACTTTTATATACTTCTTGCCGTTGATTATGTTTGAAATGGGTGGAAGCTAGAGCCACCAAGACTAATGACTCTCAAGTTGTTTGTGATTTTGTAAGGGAAAACATTTTCAATAGGCATGGTACACCAAGAGTGGTGATAAGCGATGGAGGCTCACATTTCAAGAAGGCTTTCCACGCTCTCCTCAAGAAGTAGAACATAACACACAAAATTGAGTACGCCTTATCATCCACAAACTAGTGGACAAGCGGAAATTTCAAATCGTGAGATCAAGTCCATTCTTGAGAAAAGCGGTGAATACCACAAGGAAAGATTGGAGCTTTAAGCTCAACGATGCACTTTGGGCGTATAGAACGGCGTATAAGACACCGATTGGTATGTCTCCATATAGGATGGTTTATGGTAAGGCTTGTCATCTTCCGGTTGAACTTGAACATAAGGCTTATTGGGCGATAAAGAAATTCAACATGGAGTATGATGAGCGGGGAAACAAAGGAAGTTACAACTACATGAGTTAGAGGAGATACGTAATGATGCTTACGAGTGCCAGAATTTACAAAGGAAAAGACCAAGCTTTTTCATGACAAGATGATTTCTCGTAAAAGCTTCATCGTGGGACAAAAGTCCTTTTATATCATTCTCGCCTTAAACTATTTCTGGAAAGTTAAGGTCCGTTGGATTGGACCATATGTTGTTACTAATGTTTTTCTCATGGTGCAGTTGAAATTACTAGTCTTAGAGACAATTCGGTTTCCAAAGTCAACGGCCATAGATTGAAGCCATACTATGAGAACATCGCTTACGTGAATTTTGATGAACTCTCATTTGGAGATGCACTCCCTCTGGAGAACGGAGGAGTAATGTGCCATAAGAGCTAAGTCAGGCCGTCGACTTTAAAAAAGCGCTTAATGGGAGGCAACCCATCGGTTTTGTATTTCTTATCTTTTGCTTTTTTTGTTATTTCTTTTTCTTGTTTCTTATCATGTTAAAATTTCCCACCTTGACTTTACTAGGAGGATTCAATTACATTGAGGACAATGTAAGGTTTAAGTGTGGGGGAGTGGTTAAGCATGTTTTTAAAACAAAAATTACAAAAAAAAATTAAAAATTAAAAAAAAAAAAAAAAAAAAAAAGGGTTTTACTTTAAAAACTTCAACTTCTAGGTATGTTTACATAGAGATTTTGACCGACATAATTGAACTTGGAAATGTTAGAGAACTACATTCGGATTTCTTGCTTGTTTGAGTGTTAAATGTTTGGATTTAATCATGCTTAGGTGATGCGAATTTGGTGCGAGGAGAAGTGCATTATTAGAGTTGCTGATCAATCATTAGTGGAGACTACCCATATTCATATCATGTGAGGCACGAGCCCAGAGAAATTTTCTATCTACTAAAGAGCTTCTTTTGAGTGTGTGTCACCGTACGTTAATTCCGGGTAGAATGGTGAGCTACCCAACCTCCCACCAATAGAAGCACTACTCTTTGATCTCTTGAGTGCTAATTTTGTCAATCATGAGGGTGATGTCTATAGATGAAAGCTTCCTTCTTGTAGTTCGATTTGCGATTAGCACCATTCTCTCTCCGACAACAACGGATCCATAGAAACATTCTCATCATCAACAAGGAGCGACATCAAAATCTACAAGGAAAGTTGGAAAAGTGTAAGGTTTACAAGCAACGGAATGAGAAAAAGAGCAAATTTCAAATACAAGTAAAGCAACATACAAATGAGCGGATTTTACATATATGTTGAAGACTTACACTACAATGAGGTAATTTTATATCCAAGTATGAAGACTTATTCATGAAAGCGAAGAAAAGTAAAAGGTGAAAATTTTTGAAGTTTATGATTTCAAGACGATACAAGTTGTGAAGAATCAAGCGGTAAAATACTTCTCCCACGGCCATGGTTTATTTTTGTATTTAATTTCTCTTGTTTAAAAAAAAAAAAAAAAAAAAATGAAAAAAAAAAGATGAAAAAAAAAAGAAAAAAAAAAAAAAAGAGAAAAACAAGAGAAATATTTGTTTTGTTAATAAGTAGTGGGAAAGGAAAATTTATAAGGAAGTTTCAAGCGACAAGGATTTTAAGGTAAAAAAAAAGAGTTACAAATTGTTAAGGATTTATGAAATTCAAGGGTTTATCATCAATAGTTGAAACCGAAGGCGAAGACTAAGAAGAAAAGACAAGGAGCGGAAGACGTTTCTATTGGATGCCGTGAGAGTGGTGTTATCATAATTGGCGATCGGATGTGAAGGTGAGTAAGTAATCTCATCCTCGATAAAAATGGTTGATTTCCTTTCTTAGAGATCGTCGGAAAAATGGTTTTTCAAAATATAAAAGATGTGGGTTTTTAAAAATATTTCGGAAGTTGTCCTTCCCACCATTCAACGTGTTGCGAGGGAATTCTCTCTTCATTCCTACTGCACACATGTGAGAACCATAAAAAAGCCGTCTTTTTGAGTGCAATTATCATAAAATCCTTTTTGAGGCAGAAGTGGCGAAATGCTTATTGATCGTTTCTCAAACACGCATTCTCTCATTATGGTGTGGTTATTTCTCACTCAACATTTAAGAATGAGAATATGTTCTTTAGTATTTCTAACTTCTTATTACTAGCATGCAGAAACTCTATGTCCTCATAGCTCTTTGGATGCTTGGGACGCTTGAACGTTTAGAAGTTGCGAGTTTTTAGTTTGATTTGCTCGAGGACTAGCAAAGTCTAAGTGTGGGGGAATTTGATAGGTGTAGAATACACCGTATTTACTATCTAGTAGTTTATGCTTTCTTTGCTATTTTTCGTGTAAATTATGTATTTTACGCTTGTTTTTGAGTTATTAGGTACTATGGAGTCGCACGGAGGAAAAGAAGAAGAAAATACCCAATTTGAGACAAAAGGCCGGAAAGGAAAAAGTCATTTCACGAGCGAACACTATCTGGAGCCCAGTCAAGGTTAAAAGGTGACTCAAATTACTAGAGAAAGGACAGTTCAAGTTAAGGGGCTGCCAAACTGGGTAGCCCTTATCCAGAAACATAGTGCTGTTATCAGTTGGTAAAGGGTTGGGTTATGTCCATGGATGTTGAAACCCAAACCCATAGACCCATCGGAGAATCCGGATCCAAGCCCAAAGTACCAATATTCCGACCCATTTATAACCTACCCTAAATTCGAAGATTTTCTTCTCGATCATTTTGCATCTGAAACACAAAGAAGAAGAAAAGCGGCGCATTCCTACTCTTGAATTTGCATTGTTCAAAGAAGAAGATTGACTCTGAATTACTTTGGTTTCGCCATGAGTGAGTAAAGATGGAAGTCTTTGTGTTTGGAAGATGGAATTGTTGATATGAATCGAAGTAAGATCGATCGAGTTGAGAAATTCAGAGAAAATGGGCCGATAAGAAATTGAATACAAGAAAGCTCGGATCTGGAAAGAGTTATAACGAAGATGGTGGTCTTGTTCGAATTGCGAGAAGTTGGATTCGATTGAGGTTTGTACCGGAATTGAACAGAGATCGAGATGTGATTGAAGCAAGCGATGGTTATGGTCACTGTAATCGATGAATCAGAGATAGGGTTTGGACCGATCGATTAGTAAAGAGTCTTGGAGCTGTTGAAGAAGAAGAAGATGGGTTCGATTTGTTTATGGATTGTGGATCGAATTGGCAACAATGGTTGAAATCTGTTGCTGATGTTGTTGTTATGAAGTGAAGCTCAGGGAGAATGGGTTCTGCTAATCGATTGGAAAGAAATGGAAGTAGCTGTTGAATGGAGGCATCTGAGGTCGTTATTGATACTGGGTCAGTGGCAGAAATGGTAAGACCTGTGATGATTGAAACTTAGAGAGAGATGCTGAACAGAGCTGTGAGCTGAATGTTTGAGCAGATAGGATGGTGTTGTTGCTGGTTTACAGGGAATGAATGGGTTTGTGATGATTCTGTGTTGGGGTAGATTCAGGGGCAAGTTGTGCTGCTGTGATGGCTTGAATGGAAGAAGAGTTTGTGGCATCTTGGAATGCATTCTTGTGACACTTCAATGGGTACGTAATGTGGTGGCGGAAGGCATAATGATTGCAGAATTGGTGGAGTTGAGTCTTGCATTGTAGAGAAGGTGCAATGTTGGTATTGATTTGGTTGTGCAGTGTTGAGTTGCAATGGGATAAATTGCATATGTATGTGGAGTTGGAACTGGTGCAGGTGCACAGAGATGGCAGAGGCAATGAACTGAAGCTGAGTTGTGGTCTGCTTTGTAGAATATGGCTTGTGGCGGTGGGAGTGCAATTCGGACATTGATTATTTGAGCCATAGTTGATGCTGTCACTGAATGGCTTGAGGAAATGGCAGCTGAGATGGAGATACGGGGGAAGGAGTAATGAAAGCTTGTGAAGAAAATAGGGCCATTTTGGCCGTATTAAATCACTACACGGCTGCAAAATACAGCCAAGATGGCTTGTGCAACTTTGGCCTAGTGACCCAGTCAGCTCTGACTCAGTTGAGTTAGATGGCTAACTCAGTGACTTAGACCTTGACCCGGTCAACAGTTAACGACCGTTAGTCAACAGTTAACTATAACAGAATCTTGACGGAATATTCCATTACCGGACGGGATCTCGAATTACAGCGGTGACGTTTTCGTGCGGATTAAAACCCACAATCCCGGTTTTCCGCGAGCAAAATTCCCAGAATTTTCTATGGACTTCTCTCATGGGTGTGAAGACTTTGGCTAGGAATTGGATGGAGGTGGATTCAAATTTGGAAAGAGAAGATGAAGAGTTGAGAAAAGCTTGGATTTGGAAATTGAATTGCAAAAGAAAAAAGGATTCTATTCCTTGGAAGATTTGGAGAATATTGAAGCCTATAAATAGAGAAGTTTTCTACAACTTCTACACACCTCTCTACACACATCACTTGTGTTTTTGCTTGCTTTTCTAAGATTTTTCTTCTTAACTACTTGTGTGAATTGGAAAATTCTTCTTTTAATTATTATTATTGGTGTGAATTTCAAAAGCATGAGTAGCTAATTTTCTTATTGATTGAGGATGAATTCCTAGTTCTTAACATATGATTTAAGTTTTTGTTTTCAATTCTATCTTGAAGTTTTTCACATAATTATCGTTTGTTTTTTACTAATAGGAATGATCTTAAAGACATTCATGATTGATTGATAGATTGTTTGGAGTGCACGCTAAATTGATTTGTTAATTTGATCTAAAGCTAGTGAAAGTTAGGAGATAAGTAATCGTTTCTTGACTCTTTACATAAGTAGCAAACACGAGACCTTGCGGAGGGATTCCGTGGAGCAATTGTGTGTGAAAACAACGTTAGCAAGTAGACCTTGATCTAAGAGTCTAACTACTAATATTAACCTAATAAGTTCATGAATCTTAATGCGTTTATTTAAATTACATCTAGAGTGAGCTACTACTAGGTGGTTTGGTAAATAGAATCCGGTAGTCGAGAACTTCCGTGTCCGGTGATACAAGGGATTTAGGGGTTTAGCACTGAGCTAGCTGCTTTACCTACGGTTGGTGATAATTTGTGACTAATAACAAGTAGAAAAGAACATAACTTGATTCATTGTTTCGTAACGAAGAAGGATTCCTTGGTCTTGTCTCTTTTATTGTTTTCAACTTTCGATTTTAATTGCTTTGTTTATTTTTCTTTTGCTTTTTACACCCCCCTTTCGTGACAACTTTTACAACTAAGATCTCTTGCTCCTCGTGGGAACGAACTTGACTTCCATTATATTATTTTTAATTGAGTGGAAACATTGATTAATTTGATTGCACCTCGACACGCATCACGTAGACATGGAAAAAGACCCTTTGCGAGTTGTGAGGCGATTGCGGGCGCCATTTTCGATCCGTACTTGGTTCCTTATCCGGAGTCATGTCTTTGGTTGGCGGTTTCGACATTACGGCTAAGTATGAGGCGTTGTACACCAGAATACGGGAGAAGTATGGACATATGGCCACAACCAAAGAAGATCACTAGTCGATTTTTACGCTGGTTAAGCGTGTGGAAGAGGCTTTATCTTTCATCGAGGACATGCGTGGTGGTGGCCTGCAGTTTACGAAGATATTATTGCCGGCGGGAGCACCATCGCGACGTGTGTTTAGAAAAGGAGTTCAACGCCCGTGGTTTGTCGAAGGCCTTCTTTGAGATCGAAGTCAAAAAGATACGACGATCGAAAGCCTTTCTGCGAGGAGATTGCTCGACGGGGAGGTAGAACTCGAAAAACTTTCCAAGATGTTGACTATGAAGAGCGGCTCTTGAAGATGCAAAGTTGACTTTCTCAAGAAGAAGCGGACCTCTCTGTTGGATGATTTTCCTTGAATGTTTCTCTGTTAAACTTTCATTTAGGTTCTTTTTTTTTTGAAAAACATCTTGGATGTCTGGTTCAAAGTTCATTGGTTTTGATAGACAGTGGTAGCTTTTGAGGATATTAGATTATTTCTAGGATGAATGGTTATGATAATATAACTCAGTTATGTTTTGTGAAAAGGAATATTGCTTTTATGAAAGTCGTGCTAGCAATCGGTACAAGACGCAATAGTATGACAGTTTTACTAAGAACCTAAAAACAGATCGTATATCTTGCCCGGTGTAAATTTACTCACTTCATAGGTTTTTTTTTTTTCGAACACACCCTCTCCTGTGAAAGGCGGCTTTCTTTGGTAGCGTTGCCCGACAAGTCCCCAATCGGCCCAGTAGCATTTTTCGAGTCCCCAGTTTTCTTGTGTAGTCTTTCTGTTGTAGTGCAGGGTTGTCCGGTAGTTGAGTCGGATTGAGTTGCCTTCCCTACAATCTTGAGACAGGTAGAAGAACGAGATCGGCCAGATCGACATTGTGGTGATAGATCAATCCTCCATTTGTGGTCGCCAATTTTTATGGGTAAAATCGTTTCCGCCGATTTTGGTAAATTCGGTAGGTGAGTGAGAAACTGTTTTAAACCCTAAACAAATGTGCTTTGCACGTGAGCACTTTCTAGATTCGAGAGATCAATGCATACAAGTCCGGCCCTAAACCAAGAAATGGCCATTCCGGACTTGCTTCGGTCACAAAGTGGAGGAGAAGGGTTGATTTGGGGAGGGAAGCAAAGAAAGGTGTTGAGACCAGAATAGTGCAGGAGAGTAGTGTCTCGACTTGTATCAGAAAGTGAAAGCTTCGGAAGCTTGCAAGAGATGAAAGTTTTTTTGGAGAGCTTGCAAAGTTTCCTTTTTTGAGAGTGTTGTATTTTTCTCCTGACCGAGACTTGTTGTCTAGTGGAAATAGGTAAGATCTATTTATACAAGTTGAGATTGAAACGTACCCTGGCCTCATGAAGGAAGAGAGTAAAGGGTGAAATAACGGGAGGAGGTGGTAACCGCATGGTGTTTATGGGTGAAAAGGTTTTCACCATTATTCCTCATTTATTTGACCGCTTTATTCCTATTCAAGCTTTCTTAATGTGAGCGTAGTGTCTGTTGCATCTTTGTGACCGCCAAACCAAGACCCTGGAAAGAATCCCCCAGTTTGTGTTGATGTCTCGAGTGTTTGTTGCACCTTGAGTGCAAGTGGCACTGCTAGTCGCGCGTGTGGCATGTGCGGAATGCCTTTGTTGCGGGTTGCACCTTGAGTGCAAATGGCAATGCCAGAGCTGCTAGTGGTGTGTGTGGCATGCGCCAATGGCATGTGCGGAATTCCTTGGTGGTAGGTTGTACGTTGAGTGTAAGTGGCAATGCCAGAGCTGCTAGTGGCGTGTGTGGCATATGCCAATGGCGTGTGCGGAATGCCTTGGTGGTAGGTTGCACGGTTTGCAAGTTAGGCTACCAGCGTGGGTTTTTGGCATGTACGGCCAAGTTGGCTAGGTTGCACGTCTTGCAAGTTAGGCTAGCGGCGTGCGTGTTTGGCATTTATCAATGGCGCATGGCCATTAGGGCCGTCACGGTAAGAAAAGCTACCCGGCCGATGCATGATGGCATGTGCCAATGGCATGCTCGGCCATTAGGGCCGCGTCCTAGTAAGAAAAGCTACGGCGATGCGTGTTGTCATGTGCCAATGGCATGCTCGGCCATTAGGGCTACGACCTGGTAAGAAAAGCTACCGGCGATGCGTGTTGGCATGTGCCAATGGCATGTGGCCATTAGGGCCACGGCTTGGTAAGAAAAAGCTACCGGCGGCGTGTTGGCATGTGCCAATGGCATGCTCGGCCATTAGGGCCACGGCTTGGTAAGAAAAGCTACCAACGAGCGTGTTGGCATGTGCGGAATACCTTAGTGGTAGGTTGTACATTGAGTCTAAGTGGCAATCACGTGTTGGTAGTGGCGTGCGTGGCATGTGCCAATGGCGTGTGCGGAATGCCTTGGTGGTAGGTTGCACGGTTTGCAAGTTAGGCTGCGTGGGTTTTGGCATGTGTCAATGGCACGGCCAAGTTGGCCTAGGTTGCACGGCTTGCAAGTTAGGCGACCATCGTGCGTGTTTGGCATTTGTCAATGGCACGCATGGCCGTAGGGCCACGTCCTGCGACGAAAAGCTACCGGCGATGCATGTTGGCATGTGCCAATGGCATGCTCGGCCATTAGGGCCACGTCCTGGTAGAAAAGCTACCCGCGATGCGTGTTGGCATGTGCCAATGGCATGCTCGGCCATTAGGGCTCACGTCCTGGTAAGAAAAGCTACCAGCGATGCGTGTCGGCATGTGCCAATGGCATGCTCGGCCATTAGGGTCGCGGCAGTAAGAAAAGCTACGGCGATGCGTGTTGGCATGTGCCAATGGCATGCTCGGCCATTAGGGCCACGGCCAGTAAGAAAAGCTACCAGCGATGCGTGTTGGCATGTGCCAATGGCATGCTTAGCCATTAGGGCCACGGCTTGGTAAGAAAAGCTACCAGCGTGCGTGTTGGCATGTGCCAATGGCATGCGTGGCCAATTTGGCCTAGGTTGCACGGTTTTGCAAGCCTAGGCGCGGGCGCTAATTTGGCATGGCGTGGCTAGGGCCAAGTTAAGGGTGTTTGGCTTGGCGTGGTGCGACCCGGCGTAGCTAGGGCCAAGGCGAGTGCGTTCGGCATGGCGCGGCTAGCTTGGGTTAGGTGTGGGTGGCATGATTTGCCATTGGCACGGAGGCGCGGCTAGCATGGTTGGCATGCTTTGGCGTGTTTGGTGTGACTATCATAGCTAGGGCCAGGAAGAGTGCGTTCGGCATGCGCGGCTAGCTTGGGCTAGGTGTGGCTGGCATGATTTGCCATTGGCACGGAGGTCGGGCTAGCATGGTTGGCATGCTTTGGCGCGTTTGGTGTGATTAGCATATCTAGGGCCAAGGCAGAGTGCGTTTGGCATGGCACGGCTAGCTTGGGCTAGGTGTGGCTGGCATGATTTGCCATTGGCACGGAGGTGCGGCTAGCATGGTTGGCATGCTTTGGCGCGTTTGGTGTGATTAGCATAGCTAGGGCCAAAAGAGTGAGTGCGTTTGGCATGGCGCGGCTAGCTTGGGCTAGGTGTTTGGCATGATTTTCCATTGGCACGGAGGTGCGGCTAGCATGGTTGGCATGCTTTGGCGCGTTTGGTATGGCTAGCATAGCTAGGGTCAAGGTAAAGTGAGTGCGTTTGGCATGGCACGGCTAGCTTGGGCTAGGTGTGGTGGCATGATTTGCCATTGGCACGGAGGTGCGGCTAGCATGGTTGGCATGCTTTGGCGCGTTTGGTGTGACTAGCATAGCTAGGGCCAAGGCGAGTGCGTTTGGCATGGCGCGGCTAGCTTAGGCTAGGTGTGGCTGGCATGATTTGCCATTGGCACGGAGGTGCGGCTAGCATGGTTGGCATGCTTTGGCGCGTTTGGTGTGATTAGCATAGCTAGGGCCAAGGCGAGAGCGTTTGGCATGGCGCGGCTAGCTTGGGCTAGGTGTGGATTTTGGCATGATTTGCCATTGCACGAGAGGTGAATTAGGGTTTTGTTCGTTTTGTAACCCTAATTTGAAAAAATACCCCTATTAATTACGACTACATGCATTGAATGTTCTAATAAATGTGTCTTTGGTGACATTAGGTTATCAGGGGTTTTACGATTTTACCCTTTGTCTAAAAGCCACTATCAACATTAAGTCCCCTGCTTAGCTTGGAACATGAGCTTTGTTGTGAGGTAAGCATAAGATGGTGACAAACTATCAGCAGTAAATCGTAAAGAAAATTGAGGAGGCTTGGCTGAACTTTTTATAAATAGGATTTGGAATCCTTGCCTCAGCGATTTTGCACAAATCGGGAGGTTGGCACGATTGGGAGTAAAGCATCATTGAGAGACGAGGGGAAGGAGCTGGGCGGCATTGAGAAGTTGGCGCGAGTTGGGAAGCGGCGTGCTAGTTGGTGGGGAGGTGGAAGGCGCAAGGTGGGAAGGCATTAGGAAGAGTGTGCTAGTGGGATGGCGCGACTTGAGGCGGTCATTGGTAAATTGGCGCAATTGGTGAGACCGGTGTGGCTTGGGAGTCTTTGGGAGTTGGCGCAGCCTGGTGGGACCGGTGCAACCCAGGCGACGTTGGGAAGTTGGGCGCCCTTGTGGGCCCACGATTTTTGGTAAAGGGAAATCCTTCCTTATTTGAAATCTTCACGCCCATATATATAAAATCCCTTTCTCTCATCTTGCACTTTGTTCTTTCATCTTTTCATACTAGCGGCCAGAGTCCAAAAAAGAAAACCGAGTTTCAGGTATGTCTTTCAGTACTTCTCTTGTTTCCCTTTTCATGTAGGTGCAAACCCTAAGAGTAGGCGTTTTTATTTTATAATCCTTGCGATGATATTGCGCATATGATTTCTTGGCGTGCTTCTTGTAGAAAATATTGTATATATGCACCCAAGGGAAATACTGCATATATGATTCGAACCTGTAGAAAAATGCTCCATATATAATTTTGAACCAGAAGAAGGATACCATGGACGCATTCGAGCCGTAGAAAATCTGCGTATATAGTTTTGAACAGAAGAAGGATCATGACGAGACGCACTTGAGCTCGTATAAAATCTGCGTATATAATTTTGAACCCGAAGAAAATATTGTGTGCGGTTTTGAACCCGTAGAAAATCGGCGTATATTTTTGAACCCGAAGAAGAATCGTATATGTGCTTCATATGACTTGAACCCATAGGAAATTTTGCATATATTTTTGAACACTGAAGAAAATCTGCGCGTGTAGTTTTGAACCGTAGAGAATACACTTTTTTTTTTTTTTTTTTTTTTTTTTTTTCCAGGTTTTCCTTTTGTTGGGTGCGGTTATGTGTCAGGGAGATAATTTCGTCTTTCTCCGTTTGTTTTGTGCAGATATCTTGTTACCAAATTGTTATGAAGAAATCCGACAAGATGTTACCTGAACAAAATTTCGCTTCGAAGGATGTTCATAGTTCCAAACCAAACACGGATGATGAATTCTTTGCCAAACCCCTCGCCCCTGCTCGGAAGAATCACACGGAGGTTTCGTGCCAATTTTGTTAACCCGGTGGTGAAGATGAAAAGAAAACATGTTGATTCGCGAGAGAACACCATCTGATTTGTCTTCATAAAGGGGTATATTCTTCTTCCAACATTGATTTCGAGGATGTGTCAAAGCCCATTGCGTTCTTTTGATAGATGGGTTGAGTTCATGGTGAGTAAGGAGCACATAAATACCAACTTGACTCGGCGTGATTATTGATCTTTGTTAGAGCTTGATGGAAATCTCCAGTTAGGAAGGATATCTCGGGCTTGGTTGCTTTCATCTCAGGATGGTGTTCGGACACCCATACGATCATATGTAGATGGGGTGAAATAACTTTCTCCTTGGAGAGTGTGGCTCTCTTCTTTGAATCTTAGGTAACCGGGAATCTTAATATCCGGTTATGCGAAGGTGAGGAGAAGATGCGGGGTGACCTTGCCGCTAAGTTGGGAGATTTCGCTCGAAAAGACTCCTTCTTGAAGTCGAAGGATTCCGTCGGAAAGAGGATGAAAGGTGCTTTTACAGGTTGGTGGATATCTCAATGGTTTAGGACGAGATGGAACCTAAACGAAACGAGTGATCTTCATGTTGCGGCATTTTTGGCTCTCTGGTTTGTCTAGAGACATTTTGATGGCCAGTTACGGCAAGAAGGAAATAAGACCCGAGTTGCTAGTGATTCTTTGTGAAGTTGGAAAAAGGTGAAGTTCTTCCCATTGGCAAGCTATTCCTTGGTTCCTGTATGTGCATCTGGATCACCTAGTTGCGAACATGCGAGTTTCGAATGGTTTTTCATGAAAGTGGATTCATATGTGCACGTTGCTTTTACTGCAAGCACTTTGGTTATGGGAGCACTTTGAAGTACGCTCAAACCGTTGCCTTCGATTCACGCGAGTTGGGCGGCTCCGAATTCTTCGATGGGTGAACAGGCGTCCAGAGTTGGCATGAGCTTGGTTAGTCTTCTCGATAAGTCGCATGAAATCAGTTTTCGCCCATGGGAGCCGGTCCATAGGTCGGTGACTCAAATTGACACCTTTTCTTCTGCTCCGATCATGTCTTTGTCTTCGGCGGCAACTTGAGTGTTGGTGAAAACTTGTTTATTCAAAGTTGCATGTCAGGTTATATGTCGTCTTTCTTCATGGGGTCATTAGAATAGCTGCTTACAATATTGCCGTCTTTGCTCATCACATGGGTTTCGATCAAGGGTGCCTCTTGCTTACCATCTAGTGGTTCCTAAGGATTCATTGCGTGCTGCCCTCAATGCCAGTGCCCTTGAGCGGGTATCCGCCTTCCCTTCTTTCAAGCGGGAAGAGTAACCCGACGACTTTTGGCTATAATGAGTTACAGTACGATGAGTTCATTATGATCCAAGATTTTGTAAATAACGTGGTGGAGAATGTTCGTTGTAAACCTTCCCGTGAGTTTTGAAGAAGTATCCAATGTTGAGAGACCTCAAGCGAGGTTGCCGGCAACTCGGAAAGTCCCCGGCAAAGGCAGAGAACGAAGAATCGTCTTTGGCGGGTTCCGAGGCGGTTTCAAAAGATCCTCCGCTGACTCTCGTGTCTTTCGGTTCTTCCAATAACCGGTATGTGTCGCCTCCTTGTTGGTTTGTCTCAAAACACGTGAATTTCTGCTGAAAACATTTGTCTTGTTTCTTAGGGGCTTCGGTAGTGTTAATGCTTTATTTGCCCTTGCGTTGCGAGGGAGGCGGCAATTTCTTGAAGAATTCCGGCGGCTTGAGGCCTTCTCATAACGGTGATGAGCTAGAGAAGAAGAAAGTTCGACAAGTGAGAGTGATTCTTGAGCATCAGCCTTTGGTTCTTTTTCGGGGAAGTGGTTCGGTGAGTTTCGAGCTTCTTTTTCTTTCTTCTCCCGTTTTTTTTTTTGAAAAATGTCTAACTCAAGTTCGCGAGGAGGAATCCGGTTCGGAAGGCGATTAAGGGCGGAGCCACACGAAAACTTGCCTTTGGTGACCACCGCCGGTGACTTGGAGATGGGAGTTAGCCAATCGCTGGGCACATATGTGGTTCAAGCGGTGGATGATTCCCACGATGGTTGCTGCCGTAGACATGGAAAAAGACCCTTTGCGAGTTGTGAGGCCGATTGCGGGCGCCATTTTGATCCGTACTTGGTTCCTTATCCAGGTCATGTCTTTGGTTGGCGGTTTCAGCGTCTTTGGCTAAGTATGAGGCGTTGTACACGAGAATCGGGAGAAGTATGGACATATGGCCACAACCAAGAAGATCACTAGTCGATTTGCTTTGGTTAAGCGTGTGGAAGAGGCTTTATCTTCCATCGAGGACATGTGTGAGGTGGTGGCCACACCGTTTACGAAGGCGTTATTGCCATTTGGGAGCACCATCGCGGCGTGTGTGTAGAAAAGGAGTTCAACGCTTCGTGGTTTGTCGAAGGCCTTCTTTGAGATCGAGGAAGTCGAAAGATCTGCGATCGAAAGCCTTTCTGCGAGAGGAGATTGCTCGACGGGGAGGTAGAACTCGAAAAAGCTTTCCAAGATGTTGACTATGAAGAGAGCGGCTCTTGAAGATGCAAAGTTGACTTTCTCCAGAAGAAGCGGACCTCTGTTGGATGATTTTCCTTGAATGTTTTCTGTTAAACTTTCATTTAGGTTCTTCTTCTTTTTTTTTTTTGAAAAACATCTTGGATGTCGGTTCAAAGTTCGATAGGTTTTGATAGGCAGTTTGGTAGCTTTTGAGGATATTAGATTATTTAGGATGAATGGTTTTGATAATATAACTCGATTATGTTTTGTGAAAGGAATATTGCTTTTATGAAAGTGTGTGCTAGCAATCGGCACAAGACGCAATAGTATGACGGTTTTACTAAGAACCTAAAAACAGATCGTATATCTTGCCCAGTGTAAATTTACTCACTTCATAGGTTTTTTTTTTTTCGCGAACACGCCCCTCTCCATGTAAAAGCGGCTTTCTTTGTAGCGTTGCTAGCAAGTCCCCAATCGTTTGCAGTAGCATCTTGGCGAGTCCCAGTTTTCTTGTGTAGTCTTTGGTAGTAGCCCGGGTTGTCGGTAGTTGAGTCGGATTAGTCGCCTTCCCCTACCATCTTGACATCGGGTAGAAGAACGAGATCATTGAGTCGACATTGTAGTAGATAGATCAATCCTCATTTGTGGTCGCCAATTGTTTATGGGTAAAAATCGTTTCCGCCGATTTTTGGTAAATTCGGTAGGTGGTGAGAAACTGGTTTAAACCCTAAACAAATGTCTTGCACGTGAGCACTTTATAGATTCGAGAGATCAATCTGTGCAAGTCCGGCCTAAACCAAGAAATGGCCATTCCGGACTTGCTTCGGTCACAAAGTGGAGGAGAAGGGTTGATTTGGGGAGGAAGCAAAGAAAGGTGTTGAGACCAGAATAGTGCAGGAGAGTAGTGTCTCGACTTGTATCGAGAAAGTGAAAGCTTCGGAAGCTTGCAAGAGATGAAAGCTTTTTTTGAGAGCTTGCAAAGTTGCCTTTTAAGAGTGTTGTGTTTTTCTCTGACCGAGACTTGTTATGCGGTGGAAATAGGTAAGACCTATTTATACAAGTCGAGATTGAAACGTACCTGGCCTCATGAAGGAAGAGAGTAAAGGGTGAAATAATGGGAGGAGGTGGTAACCGCATGGTGTTTATGGGTGAAAACGTTTTCACCATTATTTCCTCATTTATTTGACCGCTTTATTCCTATTCACGCTTTCTTAATGTGAGCGTAGTATGCGCTGCATCTTTGTGACCGCCAAACCAAGACCACTGGAAAGCATCCCCTAGTTTGTGTTGATGTCTCGAGTGTTGGTTGCACCTTGAGTGCAAGTGGCGCTGCTAGTGGCGCGTGTGGCATGTGCCAATGGCATGTGCGGAATGCCTTTGTTGCGGGTTGCACCTTGAGTGCAAGTGGCAATGCAGGAGCTGCTAGTGGCGTGTGTGGCATGTGCCAATGGCATGTGCGGAATGCCTTGGTGGTAGGTTGTACGTTGAGTGTAAGTGGCAATGCCAGAGGTGCTAGTGGCGTGTGTGGCATGTGCCAATGGCGTGTGCGGAATGCCTTGGTGGTAGGTTGCACGGTTTGCAAGTTAGGCTACCAGCGTGGGTTTTGGCATGTGTCAATGGCACGTAACGGCCAAGTTGGCCTAGGTTGCCACGGCTTGCAAGTTAGGCTACCGGCGTGCGTGTTTGGCATTTGTAAATGGCACGCATGGCCATTAGGGCCACGTCATGGTAAGAAAAGCTACCAGCGTGCATGTTGGCATGTGCCAATGGCATGCTCGGCCATTAGGGCCACGGCACAGTAAGAAAAGCTACGGCGATGCGTGTTGGCATGTGCCAATGGCATGCTCGGCCATTAGGGCTACGGCACTGGTAGGAAAAGCTACGGTGATGCGTGTTGGCATGTGCCAATGGCATGCTTGGCCATTAGGGCCACGACTTGGTAAGAAAAAGCTACCGGCGTGTTGGCATGTGCCAATGGCATTCTCCAATTAGGGCCACGGCTTGGTAAGAAAAAGCTACGCGGCGTGTTGGCCAATTAGTGTAAGTGGCAATCCTGCGGTGGCGTGTGTGGCATGTAAGAAAAGCTACCCAAGTTAGGCTACCGGCGTGTTGGCATGTGCATGGCACGTATGGCCAATGGCATGCAAGTTAGGCTACCACCGTGCGTGTTTGGTATTTGTCAATGGCACGCATGGCCATTAGGGCCATGTCTTGGTAAGAAAAGCTACCGGCGATGCATGTTGGCATGTGCCAATGGCATGCTCGGCCATTAGGGCCACGTGGCGGTAAGAAAAGCTACCGGCGATGCGTGTTGGCATGTGCCAATGGCATGCTTTCGACCATTAGGGCTACGGCTTGGTAAGAAAAGATGGCGTGTTGGCATGTGCCAATGGCATGCTTTCGGCCATTAGGGCCGCGGCTTAGTAAGAAAAGCTACCTGATGCGTGTTGGCATGCAATTTCGGCCATTAGGGCCACGACACAGTAAGAAAAAGCTACCAGCGATGCGTGTTGGTATGTGCCAATGGCATGCTTGGACATTAGGGCCACGGCTTGGTAAGAGAAAATCTACATGATGCGTGTTGGCATGTGCCGAGCATGCGTGGCCAATTTAGCCTAGGTTGCACGGTTTGCAAGCCTAGGCGCGGGCGCTAATTTGGCATGGCGCGGCTAGGGCCAAGGTAAGGGTGTTTGGCTTGGCGTGGTGTGACCGGGCGTAGCTAGGGCCAAGGCG
This sequence comes from Papaver armeniacum, assembly GCA_023531295.1. Classification (NCBI taxonomy): domain Eukaryota; kingdom Viridiplantae; phylum Streptophyta; class Magnoliopsida; order Ranunculales; family Papaveraceae; genus Papaver; species Papaver armeniacum. The sequence goes on from JAJJWW010005272.1 coordinate 208,907, forward strand.
AGTGCGTTTGGCATGGCGCGGCTAGCTTAGGTTAGGTGTGGCTGGCATGATTTGCCATTGGCACGGAGTGCGGCTAGCATGGTTGGCATGCTTTGGCGCGTTTGGTGTGACTAGCATAGCTAGGGCCAAGGAAGAGTGCGTTTGGCATGGCGCGGCTAGCTTGGGCTAGGTGTGGATGGCATGATTTGCCATTGGCACGGAGGTGCGGCTAGCATGGTTGGCATGCTTTGGCGCGTATGGTGTGATTAGGATAGCTAGGGCCAAGGCAAGAGTGCGTTTGGAATGGCGCGGCTAGCTTGGGCTAGGTGTGGGCTGGCATGATTTGCCATTGGCACGGAGGTGCGGCTAGCATGGTTGGCATGCTTTGGCGCGTTTGGTGTGACTAGCATAGCTAGGGCCAAGGCATAGTGCGTTTGGCATGGCGCGGCTAGCTTAGGCTAGGTGTGGGTGGCATGATTTGCCATTGGCACGGAGGTGCGGCTAGCATGGTTGGCATGCTTTGGCGCGTTTGTTGTGACTAGCATAGCTAGGGCCAAGGCAGAGTGCGTTTTGGCATGGCACGGCTAGCTTGGGCTAGGTGTGGCTGGCATGATTTGCCATTGGCACGGAGGTGCGGCTAGCATGGTTGGCATGCTTTGGCGCGTTTGGTGTGATTAGCATAGCTAGGGCCAAGGCGAGTGCGTTTGGCATGGCGCGGCTAGCTTGGGCTAGGTGTGGGTGGCATGATTTGCCATTGGCACGGAGGTGCGGCTAGCATGGTTGGCATGCTTTGGCGCGTTTGGTGTGATTAGCATAGCTAGGGCCAAGGCGAGTGCGTTTGGCATGGCGCGGCTAGCTTGGGCTAGGTGTGGTGGCATGATTTGCCATTGGCACGGAGGTGAATTAGGGTTTTGTTCGTTGTAACCTAATTTGAAAAAATACCCCCTATTAATTTTGACTACATGCATTGAATGTTCTAATAAATGTGTCAATGGTGACATTAGGTTATTCGGGGTTTTACGATTTTACCCTTTGTCTAAAAACCACCATCAACAATAAGACGTCGACATAATCGTTTGAATGCTATTGTGATTATGTAAGGGTATGAGGTAAAGATTTCATCCTAGGAAACAATGTTTTACATTCGTTTGAAGGAAGTAAATTCATGAACTTGTTTTGTGAATCAAAAGGGAAATCGCTAGGCTTATTGGTATTGTTTTTCATTGCACATCTTTTGAACTACCAATATGTGTGATTAGTATAACCGCACATGACTTGTTTATGTTCTTGGTAAAACTATTCACAAGGCTTGACTTTTATTAGTGAAACCGATCTTAAGTAATCACCTGAGATGGTATGATCGATTTATTATAATTGGTATGACCAACTCTAGGCAAATGGGAACCGATACTAGTAAGAGGTGCAACCGATCACAAGATGGGAATCTATCCTTTTAAGAGGTGCAACAAGTTTCTAGTTATTAGGAACCGATCCTATGAACATGTGCAACACATTTTTAGATATTGGGAACCGATCCTATGGACATGTGCAACAAATACAAGTTAGATACCATATATATGTAGGAACCTATCCTAGTACCTAGTCAACCGAATTTTGGAATGCTAGCGTGACTAAATATAGTACCCACATGGAGGTAGAACCGAAACTTGTTTTGGTAAAACCGTGAAACCTATGTTTGGTGATTGAGTGTTCTTGATCAATCACATAGTGCTTGGAAGTCAGATGAACCAATTCTATACTTGTTTGGAAGTGTGGAAAATCGATTCCAAGATAGTAAATATGAAAGATGATTTACTTAGTTAAGATGTCGACATACTTTGAACATGTGCAGTAACGCTTATCTTTTATTGTTCAAAGATATTCCTTAATAGCTAAAGGAGAATCCCAGATCGAAAATAAATTGAGAATATTTTAATTAAGGTTTTTAATTTTATATTTGGAAAATAAAAATTAGTAATGTGCATTTACTAGTTGGAGATTTTCTAAGAGATTTTCGGTCATTATTTGGACAAAGCATTTCCATGAATTATGGAAACCGAATTTGGAAATATATTGCATATCTTGAGAATATTTCCGGTTTTGGAAATTCTTTGGTGTCCAAACTTCATTGGTCTATAAATATCAAAGTTTACATTTCGAGCAAACTAATCCTCGAAACCGACAAAACTACCTAGTTGTGTTTATTCTTGGTGGAGTAGCCTATTCGGAGAGGAAAGTAACCTAATTAGACGAAATCTCTTACGGCTGCTCGGTTTAAAGACTTCTTTAGGATTGAGAAGCTCTATTAGTACCATTGGTGGGAAACTAGATAATTGCGGTTTTATTATTAGTTTTGATTGATTTGATTGACTAATGGTTGTTGAACTTTGATTGCGCCTAGTTTGTTTATGCTTGAGAATCTTCTCTTACGATATAAGATTCACTCAAACTAGATCGAAGTTTCGACATGGGGATCTTATTGTTGTAGATCTAAAAGGCGTCTTGTGATAATCCATTGTTACGAGACTCCGTTTTGTGTGTGATTGATCACAAGAGATTCAAGTTGATTGCAATAGGTGTTTATTGAAGATCTAAGAAGATTTTGAAGACAAAGAAGGCTTTGAAGATTTACGATTTGGGTTCATAATCTTTAGTGTGCACAATACTTGTTTCGGTTAAAAAGAGGATCCAACTATAATCGGTTTATCCTTGTGGTATATTGGATTGATTAGTTGAGTAGATAGACATCAATACAATTCTTTGTGATTCAAAGTATTAATTGCAAAATCTTGAAAATTACTTTGGTAGTTGTTATTAGATAGATCTAAGGACACGACAAAGGAGTTTATTAGGATAAACGGAAGAGCCTTTTTCGAACTCATATCACTTGGTTGAAAGAGTTGTTACCAAACATATTTGTTGTTCCTTTATTGTTTGGAATACGAACCAAAGGAATTATTCCAAGTCGTGACTTATTACAAGTTGGAGGCACGGGAATACGAAGAAAGTTGGGTGAACTATAGGTTTAGTTGCTTGGTCTCAACTATACGAAGTTGGTTTGATTTTGTATAGCGTATTAATCCTGAGAGTATTTAATTCTGGACAAGGTCCCGGGGTTTTTCTACATTTGCGGTTTCCTCGTTAACAAAACCTTGCCGTGTCTTTTACTTTTCTATTTCCGTAATTATAATTATTTTTATTATAATTAGAAGTAAAATACACAAACAATAATTCTTATTTACTTGATAGTAATCCTATTGTGTTTGGTTAAGTCCGAACCTTTTATCAAGTAAACATACTTCTTTGTTATATTATTCTTGTATCCATAGTCAATCACACAAGTTATCTTGTTGTCGTATTGTGTCGATCTCGTATCCATAGACGATAACACGAAGTGCGAACCGATTAGTTGTATTCTCTCAACTCTGTCCATAGACAATCACTTTCGGAGAAAGGACTTATAGGTGGAAAAGTTTTAGATTGAGGTATATTTGGGTACCCTCGTATTTTCACGTTCCTTACGCCTCTTGAATCCCAGTAGGACTCCACGTAATTGATTCCCTTACTTGACATCCTTTATAGCCTAAGAGTTTCTTCAACTTAATTAAAGACTTTAAACCAATCTGCCTCCTACAGATAAGCCTATATCGTAATTTCCTTTTTAATCGTAGATCAATGTGATCTAGGAAATCGATAAAAATAACCAAAGTCTAGCTAACCTCGAAATCGGACTTGTCTTCTAGAAGAAGCGACCCTAGATTATTATTCACCTCACAAGTATTAAACATGTGGAATCAACATATTCTGAGACGAATAGAACTTTGTTATTTTTATCTATCTTGATTGATGGAGAAATCTCAATAATCAATCAAGATCAGGATACTTGAACTATCAAGATAAAAGATAGTTGGACCTGGCTTCACGAATACGCCATGAAGTCTTTTTAGTCGCTAAACCCTAAAAGGGTTTGAGGAAGAGGACGACTCTAGTTTACAACTAGGACACACAAAAATAGTGTCGGAATTACAAGATCCCAGTTGTTTGAGGTTCCGTTTTTATAGACTTTCAAAACATAGGTTGGTTTAGGTTTAATCTAAGATAGCTTTGGAACCAAGCAAACAATAGCCGCCGTTAGATGAATAATGTGATTGACATATCAAGATATACACTCTGGTAAGGATGAACCGTAACCGAACGGTGTACGAAGACATTGTTCATAAACGGTTAGCCGAAACTAACCGATCGAACTACAAGCTTAATCATTTTCATAAACACTTAAGACTTTTAAGTTTGAATCACAATCATAAGTTATAATGTGATCAATCATGTCTATATAGTGTTCTTAGAGATTTATTCAAATGCTAATTATCTCACAAAAATAATTTTATGTGCATCCGAATTTATTTGACAAGGTAAGCACATGTACATGTACTTCAACCTTGTTCGTAATCCGAGACTTAACTAATTATAAACTACAAATCAAGATATAGTTTTGACAAATAAATTTGACAACAAGCTTGAGATAGCAACACTTGTGAGTTCGACCGAGCAATGTTCTAACACATAACCCAATCTACTGGTAGCCAATCATGGTTTTTGATGGATATTAGGTTTGATGTCAATCATGAACTCGATAGACATATTGCTCATACTACTAGCTAGTTACGGTGAATGGATTCAAAATAGAATTTCAGCTATTCTTATTCCATCACTCAAACATAAATCTTCAAATAGACGACAGTTTGAAAAAAGTTGTTGAACTAATATATAATCCTTAACATTAACTTGTTAACTCGCAACGTTTGAGTAACTCTTCTCTTATAGGGAAAAGTGATTAAAAAAAATAAAATATATTTTCCTACAAATCAATCCAATTTGATTCGAAAATGGATGTGAAATTTAGAAAATCCAGAGTATGTCTTCTCGTAAGGGTTAAGTTTGGTAAAAATAAGGTAACATTTTAGTTGAAAATGAAAAAAAAATGGTAGAGAAGGAATTGGAAGTGGGAAAAAAGGTAGATATTAGATGATAGAGCCTGGATGGAGTAAGTTATTCATCAATACCATAACCGATGTGATCGTTACATTTCAAGAGCCTTTCTGTTTACTCTCAGAAGCGGTAAGAAAACAACTATACTTGAGAAGGGTGCATATGTGTTTGAGAGAGGGGATACTGCGACTGAATTGTGTATAGATTTTTGAATTAGGTTGGCATTTTTGTTGGATTATAATATCTTGATTTATTTAATTATACAATAGTTTTAATTTAGGGTGGAAAAGATGTGAAAAATAATTTTCAATGAAATTGGAATTTCTCCATTCAAAAACAAGATGTTTAGATTAATCAAAACATATTTTACTACTTTATTCTCTTCCTAAGAGATATGAATTATTTTATTTAGACTTCTCATTCTTCCATGTTCTAACTAATTTATTTTCTAATCAGATCATGTAATAAAGGTTATGAGAATATTAGTGAATTTTGAAGTCGGATCTCGAGTATGACTAAACATGACTCGAAGAGGTTTTCAAAAAAAAAATCAGAAAGCCTCATGGAATTTCACTGCTAAAAATGAAAACAGGTTACTAGGTTATCATTTTGAATAAGAAAACATAGTTTATCATCAAATAGAAATAAAAGGAAAAATTAAACGGGGAGGAAAACTAATAGCCAGATATGAACATGAATCAGTTGATTTTTGTTTTTGTTTTTTTTAAAGTAAAATGATAGGAATCTATTGATTGAACCACTCGTGGTAGAAAACCAAAAAAGAATAAGGGTGTGCTAAGACACCTGACTATTGTGTTTATCCGGAAAACTTGGGTAATAAAAAATAATTTCATGGTGATTTATTAACAACAACAACAATAATATTCTACAAATTTTGAGGACAAATTATTTTAATTATAATGTGAATTATTTTGGTGAGGGTAATTGCATGGGAGTTATTTATTTCAGGGCTATTATTCTACTAGTTTGGAAAATTTGGACCAAGATACCTTAGATGCAATGAGGTTGGTGATCATAACAGTCCTTGTATTAGGTGAAGACCCAAAGCTTATATTCAACCCAGTCTCAACAGTTATCAAGGAACTCGATGTTAAAGGAAGTCTATCACATGGCATTAATATTTGCAACTGTAATATTGTCTTAACAATTGATAATAATCTTGTAGTTACTTCAGTAAGATTAGTTTGTTATTAAAGGAACAAGTCTATTTCGTGATACTTGGGAAGAGATTTTCAAACCTTTAGGTCGATAGTGAGATATTTTCTTCAGCCTAACGGAATTTACCGGAGGCTGTTAATTACACTCGGAAATTTAAGGAAAGAGGTGAATGTTATAAATTATTGGAGAATGCATTTGAGTGGGATCCAACATCTATTTCTCTTCATCCAATTTGCTGGGAGGCCAATTTGTGCTTATGATTTATTTTCAAGTTATCAACTGGTTATTTGGCTATGATAAGAAAAAGATACAAGGTCTTAATTACCGTAATGATGATAATCTTCATGAAGCTATTTTGGGAATTAGTTCGGTCAGTTGGGCTAGAGTTATTTTCCGAATCCTAATCATCAAATGTTTTATGGTTATGAGTTTCAATGCAATAAAGAGCTTTTAAGATTTGCAAGGGACAATCACCTTCACAGTGGTCAAAATACAAACAACTTTCAGCATTGGTTTGGAATAACCCCACAATGTCACTATCAAAGATTTCGAAATGCGAACCCTCGCTTCTAAATGGAAAGTTATAATTTTATTTAATAATATTTCCATGGAAGTGGTGATACTGTTGCGTCAACTTTCTTTAATTTAATCAATCCTCGCTAGTGATTTTTCTTGTCATCTTTTGTTTATGAAGCCTTTTTGGCTTTGGATTTATAATCTTCTGATATATCTCCAACTCTATCTGTTTATTTCGTATTTTCTTATTTGGACTCAACTTTCCATATCTTTTTATTATCTAAGTATTTTTTTTGTTAATGATCTCCCAGCTTCATATATATATGTATATTATATATCACCTATGGTTAGATCTTTTCTAAAAAAAAAAAAGACTAAACATGACTCACGTTGGGATTTTCATAGTTTGATGTGTTTTGCCATGATTTTTGTTTAATTTTTATCCTTAATGAATAGTGATACTTAAAGTTACAGAAAAAGTGATACTTGAAGTTGTAGGATTTTTTTATTTATTTAAAATAACCAGATTTTTTATTTCATGTAATGAGAGAGTAAAATACATAAGTTGCAGGCCTGTGTAAAAAATTTCAGCCTGCGTGTAAATAGTCTTGGTTTCAACCTGAGAGTTTGCTCACGAACTTAAGTTCAGACCTTACGGTTTGCATTTAGTAAGAGGGCCACTTCTGAGTATAGTGCCGAGAGACAATTTCACGAGCTATTGATTCCAAGGAGCTAGCAAGCTGGGCAAAAGTAGCAAGAAGTTAGCCCAACAGAATCATAAAAGATCTGAAGTGCTTCAGACTTCAGAGTACACTGCTGAGAGAGGATTTGGCAAGCTAATGTTCCCAAGGAGCTGTCAGGTCACGCAAAAGCTACAATTGGCTGGCCAAACCAATCATAAAAGTTCGATATTCTCCATTTCTCATTTTTTTTCAGAAGTTTTTTTCGTGTTGGGCATATATGAAAGTTGCCTCCTCTACTGGGAAAAAAAATAGTTAATATGACTATATTTACTTTACCCTTAAAACAATATTAACCAAATTTAATTGAATAAAAGAAAGAAGAGAAAGTACGAGGAAAAATCAACATTTTTAAGAAAAGAACCATCTTTTCGAAATATTAAAATTTCAAAACAAAGTAGACTGGTTTTCTATTTTAATAAGATTTTTTTGTTTTGTTTATTGTACATTATTTTATAATTTGTTTTCAGGTTTTCAAAATAAAATTTTATTTGATATGATTCTTAAAAAGAAACAACAGTCATTTCACATGAAAGATCGAATATCTTATGTTACAAAACGCATTTATACATGAAGTTCAACAAATTAAAAATGGTGGGGAAAATATATATTGAGAGTTCATAAAGAGTTAGTGGTGAACCAAGAACATATTTTAGTAAGTAGTCGTTTGATATATATAAAAATTACTAATTTGAAATAAAATGGTTATAAAATATTTTAGGAAAAATTAATTACAAATTAAAATAAAATAATAAATAGTAGTTAGTACAGTCCAAATTTATGCACCCTCCAAAATCGTGGTGCACGTTCCAGCCCTCTTTTGGAGGATTTTTTCGGTCACAAAACCGCATTTTGTTTTATTTTCCAACTTTATGTATATTAACTAACCTCTCTCTTATTTTATTTTTTATAAAAAAAAAGTTTGACGATGTTTCAAAAAAGGTCATGTTCATCTTGCTCGTCATTCATCTTGATAATGTCTAAAAATCAAGATATCTTTAACCTGATTCTATTCATCTTCATCGAATAGATTCTTCTACGCCAAAAGATTGACTTTGTCCGTGCGATATTTACCATAGAGATTTCTCACAAGACTTTTCTAGGGTTTGGTTTTCCTCTCGATTCCTTCATCATCTGCTTGCTAACTTGGGGTTATGGTTCCTAGTCTCTTAGAGGAGGAATTTCCTGCTCTTGGTGGAGGTAGTGGAGCAGAAAGAGGTCATGCAAATGGGATTATAACAAAGTTAAGCATGCAAAATGGAGTTCTCTTTTGACAGGAAAGAAGATAGATAATGAGGACACTTCAGCGAGAAAAATTCACTTTCACCAGTCACAATCCATCAATGTGTGCAAAAATCTGTAATTCCTACTTTCTCAAAGAAAATCAGGTTTTGTGAAAAACTTTTGTTGGTATTTTGTGGGACGTTGTTCTTCCTTCGAAATCGTTTAAAAAACTGTAAAGAAAATATGGAATCTTGAAGGTACATTTCGTAAATGGGAATTTGTTGGAAATAATAAACCAAGACTATATTTGGAAGTCGAGGTATCTTGAGAAGCAAGTTGTTTGGTTCTAGAAGAGTTCTTTATTTAGAGTTTGGTTTATGTTAGGAAAGTGTTTTGAGTAGTAGTCAAGCTTGTTAAACTATAAATAGGCTGTTGAGCCATGAAAATTTGTACACCGAATTGATTATCAATGTAGTCGTTTATGCTTCTGCGTTGTGCTCTCCTCTCTCTTGCTCGATCCTACATTTGGTATCAGAGCAAGGTGACAGGGAGAGAGAGGAGAGGTGGAGAAAGTTAAAGAAATTCCAGTTTTTCGGTAGAGAAATTCATGATGTTAATAAAGAAGGTTTTTAAAAGTTACGCAAAGTTTTTATGATGATAGTGAGCTGAGGAAAAGGCAGTCTTATGTTGTTGTTCCAAGACTTGTTGTCTGTACTTGTGGTATTTTCGCCAAGGGTACAAGTCGTGACAAGGGTGAGTTCATAAAGAACTGTGGTACTGCCACGTTTGTATGACTGTGAAATATCATAGGCTTCTTTTAGAAGTTGAGACAAACCAGGAAATAGAGGTTTGGGGGTTACCAGATGACCTAAAAAAACCCAGTGATGCCAAGGTTATGAGAGGGGAACTAATGTTTTCTGCCATGGATTTATGCGAATTAGTATGTGAAAAAAAAAAAAAAAAAAAAAAGGTTAACTGATGTAGTTCGTACGAAGTTTGGTGTTGCAGTAAAAGAAGGTGGACTTGCAGTTGGTTTGTTGTGAGATCGTGTGCTATGTACAAGGGTTGCTGTGGTAGGCTAGTGAAGGATTTTAGACGATGAAGAAGCTTAGGATGAGTGGTTGATTCTAAGGGTTAGGTCATGGATTCGAAGTCAAAAGTATGATCAAAGTTTGTATTTCAGTCGAGAACAAGGATTGGTACGTTTTGATGAAGTTGAATTCGAATTTAGAGACTTAAAAGGACAAGGAATGTTGGATGGTTATGTTTGCATGTTTGGTAAAGGATCAGTTTGGGGTAGTTTGATCTTAAGGGAGGAAGATATTATGTTGGAGTTTAAGCTCAAACATGATGATGAAGATGATTGTGGTAATTCGGAGTTATAACAAGACTGTTGATAAGAGGTTGGTTGTAAATTCGAATTATGCACAGGAGTTAGGCAAATTAAGGGCCTGAAGAGTGAACCGTTTGTCGGTTACAAAGGATTGTTGAGAATGTTTTCTCAAAGAAGTTTCAATTGAAGTGAGGCTTGATCAGTGTGCAGAAAGCCTGGAGTAATGACAGTCTTGGTATAAGGGAGGATGTTGGCAATAATAAACCAAGACTATATTTGGAAGTCGAGGTATCTTGAGAAGCAAGTTGTTTGGTCCTAGAAGAATTCTTTATTTAGATTTTGGTTTATGTTAGGAAAGCGTTTTGAGTAGTCGTCAAGTTTGTTAAACTATAAATAGGTTGTTGACCCATGAAAATTTGTACACCGAATTGATTATCAATGTAGTCATTTTATACTTCCGCGTTGTGCTCTCCTCTCTCTTGCTCGATCCTACATAATTCCATTTTAGATAGGGTTCTTGCAGGAAGATAGGGTTATCGCCTTAAAACATTATATTATTAGCGCATGGTACACATTTTGTTTTTTCTAGGCAGGAGAAGCATCATCTTGGAATCAAAGACCCCCACATGAATGCATGTGTACACTAACTCTCAAATGTATCACGATGGAAAAGTCTTTGTTAGATGCACCGTAAGAAAAAGAATAATCTATGTTACTTGTAATAAAAGGAAAATATTTTTTAGTGCTGTCTTACTTTTGTATTTTACTCGTGAAGGGAGATATTTAGAATGATTTTGTTTTACCTACTCTCCTCAATCCTTGGCCTGTCTGTCTGTTTTTCTTTAATCCAAAATCCAAATTAGACCGTCTGTTTTCTGATATGGACTGTCTGTTTCTCTGTTTGATATGTATAGGCATGAAATTGATTAGACACAATATGGCGTGAATCACACACATATCATTAAACTAAAATTAAACTCATCAACACAAGATAGCTAAAAAGATATCACCTTAACTAGAGAGATTCTAGAAAAACAGTGTGAATGGTGAGTCTCTTTTAAGGAATGGTGTCATCTTATAATATTCTCCTTGGCATAAAATTTATCATCTTAAAATACTTCCGAGGATTAGATTATTCCTGTTTTGCCAACCTTGGCTACATTAGCGCCCTACATGCCTTCCATATCTCCTTCTTTTCTTCACCGCGATACTCGAATTTCTGAAACGGATCATCACCTCTTCCTTGATTGTCCGTTCATAAAGGAAGTTTGGTTGTACTTTTCAATGTCTACCGTTCTAGGATGTCCCGTCCCCTCAATTCGTTAGTGGGTTGCCTCATGGCTTAAATCTGCAGAACTCGGTCATTTATCTGACAAAACCGCTGCTATACTTTGTTTCACCTGTAAATACCTGTAAATACAGGTGTAATGTTACTTTGAGAAAATTATACCTCCACCAAATACTCTGATTGAGCAAATAATAAATCATTTTCAGTCCATTCCAAATACATTGATCCCCGAGAAATCCCCAGTAGTCTCTCAACCATCCCAAAAATTACCCGCAACTCATCCTCTTGGAGATTTTTTTAGGAGTGGATTGGATATTATTCTCAGATGCGTCTTTTAAAGAAAAAAGCTACTCCATCGGATATGC